>CATIWQ010064083.1:0-21229 GCA_949673415.1 Euphorbia schlechtendalii | reverse complement strand
AATTTTAACACAAAAACTTTATGTTAGATGCACTTAACAACACTTACATACTCATTCAACATACTCATTCAACTATAGATTCAATAATTTCAAAGTTCACATATTATTGTGATGAGAAATCCATTTCTATTGATGTATAATGAAACTCAATAACCAATTAGACTTAGTACAATTGATACATCTACTAATATAGGTGAGGATAATCAAGGATCAAATAGTGATTCCCTCAAAACTACTTTCACTACAAGAATTCAATAAACAAATTGAAATAATTGTTAGAATATATTCAAGGATTTATACCATGTATTTATCAATTTTATCCAAATATCGATGTTGATGTTAATATTTATATCCATTCTACTTATAATGAGGTTTCCAGGAGAGGCAATGAAAAAATTGAAATAATTGTTAGAATATATTCAAAGATTTACACCATGTATTTATCAATTTTATACAAATATCGATGTTGATGTTAATGTTTATATCCATAATACTTATAATGAGGTTTCCAGGAGTGGCGCAATTACCCTTGCTCAGCCCCATACTGACAAATAAAATTTATTTAGGGTCCAAAACCCCATTTTCTTAGAAATATTAATATAAACCACTAATAACTTAATAAAGGGCTCCATGAATATATTAATTTGACATCACATAAATATTAAAATTGTTCTTCGATGGTCTCCCGGGTCACTCGCTTTTGTTTGGTGGAGAGCATATAGGTGCTTGTTACAGTTGGGAATGTTTGGCATTTTCCGAAGGACTTTTTAGAAGCAACAGGGACCATGGTACCTTATAAATGTGATATTATTTAAAAATATCAAATTTTAACAAATTATCTTTACAGGAAATCTATTGGTTACATATAAATTTTACATATGAATTAAAACAAAGCCAAAAGCCTTTATTTTTTATAGAAAAGGAGTCCCACCCCATTCAGCTCTACTAGAAAATTGTGGTATAACCAATCCAGTTACTTGTATATTTGATTCGACTTAATTTTAATTTTGTTTAGTTTTATAAAAAAGATTCCACCTTATGTCATTTTCGGTTTTGTAATATCATCATTCACTCAGTTAAAGTATAGGAAAATAAAAGTTGTAGAATCCAATGAATAGTTAGCAGTGTTAGTTTAGTTATTACAATTACAAGAAACAGTTAGTTTTGAGTTAGTCCTCCAGGGTTCGAGAATTGTGATTTTGAGTCCAATGACTCCCGGATTCTTTAACTTGTAGGCTTAATGTAACACGTTAAACCGATGGTATGGAATATGAAAATAACAAAAAGAATAGCGTTTTCCAGGGGTGAACAGAATGCAATAAAAGTGGGTTAGAAACCAATTACCCTCAGCTTAACTTCATGAGTGTCCAGCTTGTCCCGAGGACCAGTTAAGAACCGAATTTTAAGAAGTTTTTAATATAAAAATCTCAAAAGGATTGTGAGAACAACTTTTGAAACAATGAATCTAAGTCTGAAGTGTTATAATCTAGATGCCAAAGTGACAGTAACTTGATTTTCGCGAGCTCCGGAGTGAGTGACTTAGCCAAAGACTAGGGTGTAACCGAGAAACTATACTAGGTCTAATTGTCTCTCAATGTTACAGATCGTAGTTTGTATTGGTGTTTTGAGTGAATGTTTTGGTTACGGATTGAAAATTCAGGAATTAGTTTACGGGGTTTATGTTTGAAAATCGAAACTATACCAACTGATTATGACAGTTTAACTGAGAGTTTGAGGGTAACTTTTTTATAAACTAAGAATTTCTGCTGATTGTTTACCATAAAGTTTTTTCGATCGATCATTCATTTGTGAATTTTATCAATCGATAAATCTTTCCTTAAAAAAATAGGAAAAGTTAATTTTTTTTGAAATAGTTGGGACCCAAACCCAAGATTCTCAACTTTTTTCTTCACTTTGGAAGCTGTGGTAAGCAGAACAAGTCAGCTAATGATCAACAAATCTTTGAATGCAATGAATTTGACTAGTGTTGAGGTCTCTGCATAATTTTGATGCTTCATTGATCATTTGTAATTTTATTGGGTTATTTTGTCGATAAAATAATTGGCATGCTCGAGAAATTCTATAATGACTATTTCAGATAAAATGTCGGTCAACAATAATGATATGCAGTCGCTTTTGGGAATTTAATTTGAATTTCTGATTTTTGGGATTATTTTTCGGAGAAAAATCGATTATATTTGGAGATGTTTGGACACTCTTGTCAAAGGTGTAATTTCATCAATGGTCTGAGCGGACCTTGATCACAAGAACTGGTCATTCACATTAGAAAAAGTAGAATTTTATGAAGTTTCTTGCTTGATTATCAAGAAATCGATCATTAAATACATCATAAATTTGATAATTTATTAATTGATTTGATATCCTATTTACTGTTTCAAGGAAAATTAAAGTATTTTTATTGTTATAATTCACCAATTTTTTAAAAGAACTTTCTTTCAAATTATTATTTTACAATATTATTTTAATTATATATATGCGCATAGGGAATCACACTAAAAATTTTCTTAATTTGTTATTGCTCATCTCCATCTTGTTCCCACCTATATTTCGTAGAGCATCTTACATAATTTGTATGTAATTTATATAATTTATTTAGAAGTTATACAATTTAAATGTATACTTATTTACATTTTTACATTTTTCATTTTTTTGTAAGTTTACTTTCTATTTTTATCTATCTCACAAACCGTTTATTTATTCAACATGTCGTTTTAAAATATTTTTTTCATCTTTACTTTTTCCTCCAAAACAAGATTCATGATGTTATACTTTTTCCGAATTTTTTTTACCGATACATATTTATTTTATAGTTGTCACATAATTACAACACATATTTAATTAAATAGATATAAATATAACACAACTATATCAATTTGACATATTAAAAGTAAATTATGGCTAAAATATAACATAATTACATCAATTTGAATTAATTATAAGAAAGCCATAAGATAACTATAAAATATGATTTTGTTATATAAAATATATTTATAACTAAATTATAAGGTAACTATAAGAAAACTATAAAATGGGAATTTATCATATTATAAATAAATTCAAAACAAAAAATATAAATAAAAAAACATAAATATAACATGATTACATTAGTTATAAATACTACAAATAAAGTACAATAAAACATGGTAAAAATATAACAAAATTACGTTGATTTGAAATAACTATAAGATAATTATAAAATGCGATTAAAGTAATCACAAGATAAATATAAGATGATAGTAATGCAAATTCAAAACCTTGACAATACGCTTTTAACAATTAAATTAAGTATATACAAGGTACTAATTATTTGTGTTAAACATTATATTTTTGTGTATTCCCCTATTTCGTGTAATAATAGTAGAGTTAAAAGTTGGCCAACTTATTCCTCTCAAAATAGTGGTGATTATAAACTTGGAATGAAATTTTCCAGGACAATTGTAAGGAATGCTTGTATTTTTTTATTTAAACTTATAAGTGAATTATACATTTATTAACAACAACATTATCTCTTAATTAGTTTGAATTTTTTACTTGTATAATATGAATTATATCAATTTTAGTTTTCACTATTTTTAGCCGAAAATATATCAATAAAAATGAAACGAAGAAAATATTCTGATCATTTCAAAAAAATTAACAGTCTGAGAGATATGGTTAGTTTTAGTTAAGATTTTCAAATTAATTAAAAGCGAGAAAGTTGTTGTAATAAGGGTGGACAAAATTACAATTAAATCTAAGTAGTTAGAGTTTTTTTATGATTAATGATAATTTATCTAAATTATGTTTTCTTATTCTTTCCTTTGTGAAAAAAAACTCAAATTTTAATACATAAAAATTATAGTTTATCATGTAATATTGACAAATGTAACCAAATAACAACATTTAGTATTATTTCATGCCGGACCTTTTCTTAATGTATATACATTTAAGGAAAGTTTGGCAGCCTGCCTTAAAATTGCTGTACCTAATTAGTAATTGCCACATAATTCGCCTATGTCCATGGATTAAGAAGCGTTTTAATAAAACTAGATTTGACCAAACAATGTATTAATGGAAATCTTTATTGAAGTTGATATATGTGAAAAAAGTTTGAAATTAAATAATTTTACGGGCTTATGCAAATAAATACTACATCCGGTATCGATAGATTATCGTTTTACTTAAAATTGCATTTTCTCTTTTATTTGTCATAACATATCAATGCAACCGTCAACACTTTTTCCTAATTTTCCCTTGTATTAAGTAGGAAAGAGATTAAGTAAAAGTGAAATTATAAGACAATAATTAAGAATAGAGAATATCATATGATAAAATAAAAGAGATAAATTAGTAATTTTAATAGAATAATACATGTTTTATTGGTCTTGATGAAAATCCTAAAACGATAATTTTTCGGCACCAGAGGAAGTACTAGGGAAGTTAAACCATATGCTAAAAAATTAACATTTTAGGGATATTAAAACTATCAGTAATTTTATATTGACACTAATTATTTGACACCCATTGACAACATGCAATCTCCACCATTCATCTTGTTTTGATTTTATGGTGGAGATTTAACTACCAAAAGATGAATGGTGAAGATTGTAAAGTGTAAATGAGTGTCAAACAACCTGGTGTCAATATAGAATTGCCGTTAAACTATATTCCAAAAAATAATAAATTTTATTACTTTTACAACAAAGATAAAGTATTATTAACTTTGTCATTTCATTAAATTATATTTTTTCTTTTACCCTTTTTTATGTTGACTTTACTTACTACCCTTTTGTAACTACATTCATTCTCCTATTTTTTGAATTTCGTAACTTCAAATGTCCATATCACACAAACCATTTATTTTTAATCGACAATTTGAAATATTTTGTTTGTCTTAAGTTTGTCTCTAAAATGATATACTCTTTAATTTTTTATTGCAATCTTATACATGGTATAATTGTGCTATTATACCCATTTTTACAATCTGTTCATGAAGGCGTTATACATGGTATAAGAGTTGTATAATGTATTAATATAGTCTTTTTTCTCTCCTTTATATTCATAACAGTACCGAATTTTCCATAAAAATCATAGCATGGAGACCTTAAATAGTTAAACCTTGACGAAAGCTCTTATACATTGTATAGTAATGGTATAATGTATTTATATAATATATTTTCCCTTTATGTTTACAACAAAATTCACTTTCCAGTAAAAAAAATAATTTATCGCAATCTTATGCATATTATAATAGTGGTATAATACCCATTTTTACTACATTTTCATGAAGGCGTTATACATGGTATAAGATTGGTACAATGTATATTAGTCTCTTTTAAAATATATTATACTACTCTCATACCATGTATAACACCTTTATGAAAAACGTAATAACACATGTATTATACCATTATTATATTATGTATAAGATTGCGATAAATTATTTTTTCGAGAAATTTGAAGTGTATGTCAATTTAAAATAAAATTTGGACGAACAAATAATTTCAAACCGTCGATTCGAAAAAATAAACGGTTTGTGAAATATGGACATTTAAAGTTGTGAAATCCAACTAGAATAAGAGAGAAAAGGTAGATCTCAAATCTAAAATTTTTTTCTCATTTTCATGTATAAGGAAACAAGATTCTTTCCTTTGGATTTTTAAAATTAAAGTAGAGCCCAAAATTTATAAGAAAATATGGTAAAAAACCCTTTAAATACTAGGGTAATTAATTAACCACTGGTGATGTCTGTCAAGACCACAAAATATAATCCTTGCACGAAAAGTAACTTGTAGTTAGTGGTAAACAGGGGTCGATTCCACAAGGCATAATATTTTCTAAGTAATTCTTAATTTGAACGACTAGAGTGACCGGATTTGTTTATTCTTTGCAAGATTTTGTGAGTTTGAAATCTAAAATAGAAAATAAAATAATAAATAAAAGATTGGCTCAACCAACTTAGGGGAAAGCATGTATTTTAGTTATCACTAGATAAGGGATAAACTACATCGAGACTTAGGTTTAGTTATGTTAGCTCTTCATAAAGTATAGATTTAACAACTCTTCCTTACTTAGTATAGGGATTGTGCTTTGCGCCTTAATCACCTTCTTACTCACCCTGACTCTCAACGTCGCGCCAATTAGCTCATCTGAAATAGCAATAATTATCAAAAAATCCTAAACCTAATCGATAGGTAGTGAGACTCCAACAAACAGTAGATTGTGGTACTCTAGTCTCGGTGATGATAAAGAGATTGTTGTTACTTACTCCTTCTTAGGCACGATTACAGATGCAAAAGTCAGAGATAACAATAAATCACAAAGACTTACTTTATGGTTGATCAAACTACAGAGAGATTGAGGATTCCATAGAATGGGTACCGAGATCAGCAAATAAGTCACCTTGCTAATTGTTGTATTCAGGTTTAGTCCTCACACTAATCAAACATGGCCTTGACCCTTATTTGGTCAAGTCTCTATGAAATTAGCTTGACACGACTGAAATTAAACGCAATAAAAAGTAAAGTGACTTGAATGTAAAGTATGTAGCTAAATTAAAGAACTTGTAAAATAAATTGCAAAGCTTGAATTGAACTAAAATATGAAAGCGTTTAAGAGAATAAAGCAATTGAAAATTAAATTAAAAACAGCAAAGGAAATTAATTCTAAGAGGATTCGAGAACAAAACTAAATGAAAAGATAAATGTAACTCTGAACTAAAAACTGAACTGAACTCGACTAGGATGGACTCTTTTTCTTATGAGATTCAGACTCTATTTATAATGGTTTGGCTAAATCTAGTTGCTTCCTAGTTTTTGCCTTTGATAGTGTTTGTTCTTCCTTTGATCTTATCCTTTAATCGTTTACTTGGAGATAAAAATTGTGGATTTTTATCCTTTTTCCAATTTGTGAAGGAAAGTGACTCTTTTTCTAGATAAATTTTTTTTAGAAATAGACTTTGCTCAAATTAGTGATTCTTCCTTTGACCTTTATGCTCTTATCTTCCAACTAGATGTGTCTTTGGCATTGTGGAAGATTATGGAATTTGTGGAAATTACCAGGACTCGCTACCGTTCTCGGTGCACACACCAGGATCTCGGTGAAGTACTGGTTTTGGATGTTTTTATCAACTTTTGTCCAAATCATCTAAAAATCCTGAAATGATTGAAAAGAGTAGTTACAAAGCCCATAAGGACTAAAAAATGCTCATAAAGATATAGAATTAAGCATAAAAACATGTTGGATTTATAACCTATCAAATCTCCCCACACTTATTCCATGCTTACCCTCAAGTATGAATACAAAGATCAGGAAGAAAAGAGAATAAGGACTACAATAAAGACCCTAAAATTTTTTATAAAGAGATTGGAATCTTTCACTGAGATCATGATAGAGTTCCTTATCAAGCACCGAGTGTCCAATGGAAGAATTATCCTTAAGAAATCATAAAGACCTTGCTCGAAATTTCAAGAATTACTTGGTTGAATTTATTACAGAGATAAAGTATTCAAAGGAAAACTTCACAATTACCTTTTAAGTTGATATTTTTGCTTGGTGGGGTCCTTAGACACATAGCCAAAAATGAAAATAAATAAATAGAATATAATTTTTTTCTTCTTTTCTTCTAACTTTTTTTTCATTTTTTCAACTTTTCTTTCTCTATTTTTCTAATATTAAATTTTTTTTTTCTTTTTCTTTGTGGAAAAATAAAACCTATGAAATTGTCAATGCCTAGTTGCTAGCCAAAAAATGCTCTTTCTTCTTCGGCCCTATGAAAGAGACTTCACTTAGTTTTGAGCTAAGGCAAACTCTTTCTTCTAAAATGCACTTATGAAAGAGTCATCACTCGATTGCTAACCGAATAATGCTATTTCTTCTAAGACTCAAAACCAATAAAAAAATAAAGCAAGCAGTTAAACCACCAAGTTTATTAAAAAGAACAGTTTAAGGTCTTAGCGAATGTCCAATAATACAGAGGTTTAGCTAAAATAAACCAAGTCCAAATGCAAAGATAGATATTTAAGTCTCTAAAACATTCATTGGGACTTAAATCTTACAAAGCGACAAAATTCAATCACTTGAACAAACTTTGCTTAAAACAGCTCTTGATGCAAGTAAGGTTAGTTAACTCAGTCCTTGTTACTTGTTTACTTAGTCATCATGAAGGTATCTCTCTTTTTTACATTTCCTCATTTCTTTGTAACAGGTTAGAGTACAAAGCAGGTCATTGTGGAAAGTAAAGAAAGAACACTAGAATTTGAAAGACTAAGTTTTCTTTTAATTTTTTTATCTTTATGCACAAGCAGAAATCAAATTTGTTACATGAGACTGCAAAATGAAAAAATTTAAATTAGAAAGACTAAACCTAAAAATTAAAATGCAAAAAGATCAAAAGAAAAATAAAAGAAAGAAAAAAGATAGTATTCCCCTCCCCACACTTAAATTTTGCATTGCCCCTAATGCAAATATCCTAAAAAAGAAAAAAAATTAAAAGAAAATAAAAGGAAAGGAAAGAAAGTGGGCAAAAAGAATCGTTTACTATTCTAATGGAGAGGAGGAATTGAAAGAGACCTAATCCTAGTCCTACTGGTGAGCCTAATGCTTGAAAGACTATAATTAGAGATGACCATAGAGAGTCTCCAAGTTAAATTCCAAGGTATCACAACAAGTCTGGAGGTCTTGGTTCTCTACATCGAGCCGTAGAGAGTTGTTGAACAAGTCTTGACATTTCTTCTCGAGAGCATTTAACTTCTCGAGTAGCTCAGTGTAGGCGACGGGAGTTGATTGTTCTATTTCTACTGTTGTAGGAGTCTCCTTGTCAACTTTTTGATCAACAAAGTGCGGGTTCTAGTCTCTAGAGGGCTAGGGGCCCCGTTGTAGGTTTCCACCATTGGCATGGTCTCCAAGTTCTCCATGTTGAGTAGAGTGGTCTTAGGAAGCGGAGTGTAGCATGAGTTTCAAAGTGATCCATTGCATTGCTATCACCAAGATCGTGATACCAAAAATGGGAGGGTTTCTCCCTCTTCCGAGAGAGAACTAGATTTACTTAGGCAACCACGGGCATAGATTGAGTTTCCTGTCAGTAACCATGCTCAACAAAATGTTGAGCTTCTTTTCATTGATGGTCTCAAAGCTCTTGTGACGATCTAAAAAGTTGAAGGCAAGGATCTTGTGGCAGTAGCGAAGATGAGGCTCATGGATATAGCAGGCTTTAGAGTCTCCAAACTTCCAAGAAGTAACCCGAGAGTCATTGTTGCAAAGAGAAAAATAAGTCTCTATGGCCTCAAAATCTGGAGGTGTGATAAGTGTATGATTACACTTATTATCTTGATATTTTTACACATAAAATGATGTGGTTTAGAGTCATTTTATACTTCATATAAAATATTTCATGTGGAATGTAGTTGTTTTTTTTATGCAAGTGTAGAAACTAGGTGAATCTTAGGAGTGAAATGATCAAAGATGGAATTCTATGCAAAAAGAGTGAAAAAAGGTACAAAAAGATACGTGGAATTCAAGAAATTGGCTTAAGATCGAAGTTGTCAAAGATCGGTGAAGTTGCAAAGAAAAATCATGAAGAAAAGTATAAGTCACGACCATGTCACGATCGTGATTCCTACTCGTGATTAGCCAAATCACGCTCGTGATTATCTATCACGATCGTGACTTATCATTCTTCACAAATAGTCAATTACCAACTTACATTCATAATCACGACATGTATGTCAC
This sequence comes from Euphorbia schlechtendalii, assembly GCA_949673415.1. Taxonomy (NCBI): domain Eukaryota; kingdom Viridiplantae; phylum Streptophyta; class Magnoliopsida; order Malpighiales; family Euphorbiaceae; genus Euphorbia; species Euphorbia schlechtendalii. The sequence goes on along the minus strand of CATIWQ010064083.1, from coordinate 11,500 downwards.
GCTCTTAAATTTTGACGGGTTTGATAAACTCTTCTCAACTTCCAACTGCCGGATAAAAATGATCAACCACCATCAACTATCAGGCGAAGGGACACCTTTTGGAGATAATGCAACCACGAAAAGGTGCCTATCCATTGAAGATAAAGATGAAATCTTGCATCCAATCCATTGAAGATGATGCAACCCTTCACCAATGGACATGACTATTCGTTTTGATAAACACAACCTTTTACACTCTATAAATAGAGGTTCAAATCAACCATTTCATGCAGATGGTGTGAGATGACATGTATGGCATGATACATTATAGATAGAGAGTGAAAGTTATATAGATTTCGCTAAGTTCAAAGTGTTAGAGAGAAAAATGTATAAGTGATTTGATTATTATTTCAATCACTAGATTTCTCCACAAATTCGAAAGATTGTTGTATGAGTGTAGTTGTAAAGCACTTATCAATAAAAGTTTCTATTCTTCAACATTCATTTGTTCAATATTCACAAGGAATAGCATCCTATGGAGGTTTTGTACGAGTCGAGATTGAATTCAAAGTAGAGGCAGGAATTGCAGGAATTGACGACTCCCATTAAAGAGTGGATACAATTTGATGAACCTTAGCTTTCACTTGCATACCTTACAACTTTACTTTGTTTTCTACTTATACTTTCTGATTCGAAGTTTATGATATGTCTATGTGTCATAATGAGTATTTTGTCTTACGTCACTTATATTAATGAAGTTAAATGCTTTCAGGTTGACTTTAAGAGTAGTTTCGGGGTTAACAAGATTGTGTATAGTCACTGGATCTATGATTATAACACTGTTTAGTGAGCCAACATTTTTGGAGTAGTAACTTGCTAAATATGGCTATGTGAGAGCAACTCGTACTAAGCATAGTATTATTGTTGTCTAGGTTTTTATAAGTGTCATAATTCATTTACCCTAGATTTAGAAAAATCATTTCATGTGTTTCTCTGCGATGAATTATAGGATATTTGGGGGTCTAGAACCTAGTTTGTTGAAGTTATCTAGTGCATAAAACATTTTTTATCATTTTGCATATTTTACTCCACTATACTTGCTCTTAGGGAATATCTATATGCTTTTTATCTTCTCTAATCTGTTCATGCATCTGTCTATTCATCAGTCTACCATTCAAAACCTTCAAATTATTTTATTTTCTTTTGTTCCGTAACTCAAGTTAATCCTTAGAACCGAATTCCTTGTGAGATCGATATCTTTTAAAACTGCATCGCAACTATATACTTGCAGTTATCATCATTTTTCTATTTGATAAGTGGTACTGACAACACCCGTTCATATTTAGAATTTTTATATTATTAGTAGAAAAGGGGAGAACAAGGAGGAGGATCACACATGTCCTCCTAAGGCTCTATGACTCTCGGTTCCTTGTTGAAGTCATCAAGACTCCAAGGAAAGCTCTTTCTATGGAGGCAGAACTTCATGATGTTGGGCTCGTCGTAGCTAGAGTAGTCTTGCTTGAAGTAGAAAGTTAAATAGAACTCTTATACCAGCTCTTGATAAGATGGAAATGGGATGAAAAGAAGAGGGATCCCGAAAATTGTTGTTAAGGCAACAAGTACCTGATCCTTGATATCGAGACTTGCATGGATTTGGCACTAATCCCTTGTAGCTAGACCTGTTCATCGGGCAGGCGAGGTCGGGTTCGAGCCGTGCTTGGCGGGCTTTTCACTTAAAATGTTAATCCAAGCCTAGCCCAAGCTCATACTTGAGAACTTCAGGCTTGGGTCGGGCTTGGGTCGGGCTTACAAGGTCATTTCCAAGCCTGTGAATATTTTTTTGTTATAAAATGTTTGATTTAATTAAATAGAAAAAATATATAAAAAACCAAAATATGTTTAAATTTTAAATGTAATTGCATTGTTTACTTAAAATCTTTAATATTTAGTAACATTTATTGTACTTAATTATAATAATTTAATCGGATAAAATATAAAATCTTAAAATAATTGTAAATTTTATGTATAAATATATAATAAATAATAAAATTATTCGTTGGACCAAGCTTCGGTATTTATATAAAAACCAAAAACGATCCATAAATCTTTAGGTTTTACTGCGCTCGGGTTCGGGCCGGGATTTTTTAAAAAATGAGTATCCAAACCCAGCCTATTGAAGTGGGCTCGGACCGGACAGGGTCGAGTAACCCAGCCCGCGAACAGGTATACTTGTAGCGATTGAAGATGCCATGGGGACTTAACTTGTCAAAGGTGTTAAACACCTTCCCCTTGGCTGAGAATGGAGTCTTCCTCACTCCAACTTTTACCTTCTTGCTCCCGGTGATTTTGGAGCTCCTTGTTTGAGGCTTGAGCTTTGCTAAAATTGGTGGAGGCGTTGGATTGAGATCCTCGTTGTCACTATTGGCAAGGATGATGATTTTGTCCTTGGATTCCATAACAGGATAGTCCTCTCCCTTTCCTTGAGAGTCATTGGTCTCCTTGTTCTTGTGGACGGTCTCCGGGAAGATAGTGTTGGGGGGCTTACTTGAGCAGGAGCAAAGTAGGTGTCGCTGCTGGATCTCACAATGATAGGTGTAGACTTCTTGTCGTGATTACAGTTGGCGATTGTTTTATGTTGGTCACCAGTCCTGGTAGTGGTGGAGGGGTGGTTTTAGTAGTAGTTGCGAGAGTAGTTTGTATTGGAGAAGCCAATTTAGAAAGAAGGAAGAGAGAAATTGTTTGCTTTTTTCTAGAGAGAGAATAGATTGCAAGTGTGGGTTAAATGGAGACGTCAAGGACCTATTTATAGGAGAAAATGTGATTGAAGATCAAGCGAAGGGTAAATTAGGAATAAAAGTGACCTTTGGGTAATCATGGTAGTGCAATGATGAAATGACTTAGTTGAGTAACCGTCATTGTGACCTCATGTGTTAGCCCACGCTCAAGAGATATTCATTAAACCTGGACAGGATTTAGGCCGTTACTCCCTCTTCCCTTTGCACGTGACTCTTCACTTATTCTCTTCTTTGCGTGGCTCTACGTTTTCTTTTCTCTTTCGTGCGACTCTTCTTCTTTCCATCATTAAGTTCTTGCATCATTAGAGAACTTTTTTCAATCCTAATTAAGTGTTTCTAATCATTACTTCTAAACTAAATTTAAATCCTTAAATTAAAAATCCCAAAATTAAAAATCTCAAAATTAAATCCTAATTAATAAAAATAAAATACTTAAAATAAATAAATAGTTCTTAAAAATGAAATGCTTGGGATGCCTCACAAGGAGCGCTTTAACATTACTTAGCTCGACTTTCCCACACCGAGATCATGGTGTGGAGTCAGAGATCTCTATGAGATTAATTTCTTTAGAGTGAGCTCAGAATCCTTCATAATATAGCTTGAGATGATGCTCGTTAACTTACATGGATTTGTCTATCACTATGCTTTTGATTATGAGTACTTCGTGGGGAAATACCTTGGTTACTATGAAAGGACCAATCCATCGAGACCTCAATTTTCCAGGAAATAATTTAAATCTTGATTGGAAAAGTAAAACTTTTTGTCCATCTGTAAAGTTTTTCCTACAAACGTGGAGATCGTGGTGACATTTAGTGGTCTCTTTATAGGATTTTGACCTCTCAAAAACCTTGATCTCTTCCAACTCATGCATTTGTTATTTCCTTTGTTGAGATGCGTCCATTTTGTAGTTGGTCTCTATGACTGCCCAATATGCTTTGTGCTTGATCTTTATGGGTAAATGGCATGTTTTTCCACAAACAACATTGTACAGAGACATCCTTATAGGCACCTTCCATGCTATTATCATTGCCTAGAGAGCTTCAAAGAGACGGAGACTCCAATCTTTCTTGTTAGGATTGACTGTTGTCTCCAGAGATGAGTTTGATCTCCTTGTTACTCACTTCGGCTTATCCATTTTTCTATGGGTGGTATGCTATTGAAGTCATGTGCTTTACTCCCCATTTCTTCAACAAGGAAGAGACCTTTTTGTTGCAAAAATGCATACCGCGATCATTGACAATTAACCTCAGTGCATCCTATCTGCATGTGATGTTGCTCTTTATGAAGTCTTCTACAATATTTGCATCAGCATTTCTTGTTACTCTAGCCTCTATCCACTTAGAGTCATAATCTATTGCTAGGAGGATGTATCTAAATCCAAAAGACGGAGGACAGGGACCCATAAAATCGATTCCCCATATGTCAAATATCTCAACGGCCAATATTGGAGTCAATGGAAGCTGGTCTCTATGACCAAGGTTACAGGTCCTTTAGATTTTCTTGTTTTACATGAAAAATTTCCTATATGATTACAATACATGTGATATTTTTTTTATGCATTTATGTGATTGAAAATATCATAATAGAATATACATACTGTCTGATTTTAAACCAAACAAATGGAAAAATTGAAGCAAAACAAGAACCATGTAACATAAACTTAAGCCTTCAGTAGGAGCAGATTTCAGTTTCAGGGTCTGAAACTGAAAGGAGAAATAAGAGAGTGAAATCCGCGTAGACAAAAGAGAAAAGAGAGTAGATTAAACTGGGCCTCAACACCTAATGGGCTTAACAAGTAATTGGGCTGGCCCAACCAACTGTCCTACATATATTCATCTAGTGAAAAAAAAGAAACAAAATAAGAACTTGCTAAATATCCTGAGAGATGATTTCTACGGTGTGGGTGTTTGATGGCAGTAAACAGCCTTGCTAATGGCAGCCTTCTATCCAGTTGTCCTCCATAATTTTATTCTATTTGTTACTTAACTACTTTCAACTAATAGCTACGTGTAACAAACAGCAAACTAGTAAACAATTAGTTGACTAACATTCTATTAACTCCAACAGTAAGCGAAACATTTTTATGTAATAAAAGGAAATTAACAAGAATATATATACACATGGATCTCGTTTTAAAGGTAAAATAAAATCTAAGAGAGCAAAATATCGAGAAAGTAAATGATTTGAGAGATAAGTAAAAAATAGAATATTTAATACAAAAATGAGTGAGAAAGATGAATTTCATGGGTAGAGTTGGATATGTTTTAGAGTTTTATTCTTTCTTGTGTCTGTGACATATCAGATCAATTGACAAAAGAATTTGTCATTAATTTCTTGGTGTACTTTAAGAAAAAAGAAGAGAAAAATTTATCTTTGAAATAAGTTGGACAAAGTAGAGAATTTCGATAAGTTACTAGTCTTTAGTCATTAGAAAATACATAGAAATAAGTCCATCAATTTATTGGATACATATAATATGGTATTGATGGCCAGGATTATAATAATAAGAGTACTGTGGCCAAGTATCTAGATCCAATTCTGTAAGCAGCTAATGAAAGATTGAGTGCATCCCAAAATAAGTACTTGGATGGGTTAGGACATGTTCCTATTGGCTCTCGGCATGTTGGTCCGAATTCATAAAGACCCGTTCCACAACAGCCCTTCAGCACTTCTTCGAATCCTTAATTCAAACAATTTATATGTTTTAAAATAAATAAAAATATGGAAATTCTTGACTTTTAAAGTATGACTAATGTATAGTAAATCCAACGTACCATAACAGTAAAATGTTTCACAACATTAAAAACCAATAATTGTTAGTAAAAACTACAAGTAAATGAACCCTTTGATTGATCAGAAAAATTTCTATGCATTTACAAGACATCAACATTTCACATATGCACATCAATTTCACATGTCAGTTTTTTATTGATTTGATTTTTCGAAGATGTTATTTTTTTATTTTTTCACTCAAATCAGAAGCTGACACATGACATTGAGGGGTAAATTGATGCATTTTAAACAAGTTCAGAGAGGTATTTGACATATTTGAAAGTTCAGGGTAGTAAGATTTCATTTAAAACGAGCTCGGAGGGCGTAGATGCATTAAACTAATTATAAATGATAAGAAAAAGATACTCAACAACTCGAAGCTTGAAAATATGTATATAATTTATTCGTTAATTATAAAAGAATATCTGTGATTTGAAGTATTGCAGCGAGTTAATTCAAGGTAGTGTTAAATGCTGTACTAAATTTCTTAGAGCCGCCAGTAAAAAATATGATTTTGTCCTTCATTTAGTAGAGAATCTGAAATTTCGGTATGAGCAAACGCTCATGCCAAATAATAAAAAAGGACGGTAATAATAAATAATGTTGGTGAGTGATACACTATTAGCAGTGTTTTAAAAAGGGTTAGGCGCTAGTCGGGCGGTCGAAGGTGAATCGGGGCCTAAGCGGGGATTAATTGGAGTCTGGGCGGATTTAGACGCTAGTCAGTAGAGTTTAGGTGCTAGGCGGGGCCAGGCGGCAACCCTCAAAATAGCGCATAGGCGGGAATTTTTAAAACAGTTATCATTAGTGATGTGAATTGAGACATAACACAAGCTAATATTAATAACATACCAAATTGTAAATAATAAGAAAAAACAGACGCAAAAGCAGGGAGCTCGAAAATATGTGTATATAATTTAATTGCTAATTCTAAAAGAATATTTGTGATTTGAAGTATATTAGTAGTGTAAAATGTTGCACTACATTTCTTAAACCTGCCCATACAAAAGATGATTTTACCCTCCATTTAATAGAGAACCTGCAATTTTGGCATTGGCGTTTCGATAATTAATATACCTAAGTCACTAGCTGAGCGTTTCATGAAAACGCATGTGCCGTTTTTCCATAACGCACAAGCAATTGGATTGCCATTTAGCAAAAATGTGTATCAAATGGACTGGGCGTTATGGAAAATTGTCCGGACACTGGCACGAACCTTTAGCCCAATTCAAGTTTTTGAACTTTGAAATTTTGAGAATTAAAATTGCCTGCAATTTTCTCCCATTTCGTTTCATATATGATTAATCTTGTCATTTTTCCAAAATTTTTAATTGAAATTTTGATAGAAACCGTGTAAAGAAAAGAAATAGAAAAATGGGGAAAATTGTAGTTACTACTGATGGCCCTAAGAAATCCCGGGCGTTAAACTCAAAATGCAACATCAAGAATATTTTCTTGAGGATACAATAATTTTATGTTTAACTTCGCCATATAAATAAGTCATTTCATGGGTGCCATTGAAGATCTATTTTAATTCATGTTTAGATTTGAAACAAAAGTAACACAATTATTTATTTTTATTTTTTTTTTCTTTTGAAGAATATGATTTTCGAAGAAGCTGGGCACGAACCAGGATCCCTCACCTCCCTTTTAAGAAGTGTATCGATTAAGTTACACCTAATTAGTAAAGTAACACGAAATTAAAACTAAATTTCTAATTTTTAGAAGTTTCGAAATGTAAATTTTTTTAATATAAACGTAATTGCCCAAATGAAAAAGAACAAAGTAATCTAGTAAAATTGTTAAAAAGACATCCATTTAAATTTTCCGAAAAGAAAATATATAGTCAAGTCAAAAATTATATAAAATTTCTTACCAAACAAAGCTGGGTTCTTGATAGCAGCCAATAGGGGAGTAAAGGCATCAAAATAGATAATCTTGGAATATGGTAGCTTAACCACTAATTTAGAGATTAAGGCTAGTAGCTTTAGATTGAATACAACACTATCCTCATTCTGCTTTTGGATACATCTCCGGTTACTATCCGTGCCACCGGCTCGTGTTATTTGTAATGGAAAACATCCGATTGGTTGCAAATTCCTCACCACGACTTTCCTGGTTCCAAGATCATATAGCCTCTGCAACCACATTGATTCAATTAATTAGCTAACAAGCTTCTTATATTTTTACACAGATAGGACTAAACCCTTTGACTTGGCGAAAAATGTGCAGAGGGTCATCAAATGACTCAGTCTTATATATAAAAACATATCGATTTAATAAATGACAATTTTTTTTGTAGTAAATCGTTAGAATTCACCTGAATTACATCTTCAAGATTCTTAAGCACAAAGTTTTGATAACCTAAGATATTAAACTCGGTTGATCTTACACCCCTGTTACAAAAGTTGAAGAAGTCATTAGCCCCACTGTATATTACGAATGCAGCAGTTTCAACAACAGATTTAGTCTTCTCTTCTCCAAACACTCCTCAACCTAAACTGGGCTTGATGGAACAAAATAATTTGATCATGTAGACTAAGAGCGTTGGGCGCCAATGTTGCTGTTAAAGGGTCTATTCCTGACCCCGCCGAGGCAAAACTTACTCCGGTTAGTAATTCTTGGTCAGTGGCGGGTGACTGATTAAGATAAGGTGGTAGCAACGATTTTAACCCTATGTAACCTGGAGCTAAATCTAATTCAAGTTTTCCGTTACTGAATCTTCCAGTGGGTTCTTGATTGGGGAAATCTCTGCCATATGGTCGAAAATTAGAACGATAAGTAGTGAGAAGATCGTTGTTGTTACCCGTATCGGCTGCTCCATCACCGAATGCAAAAACAGCTGAAATTTTCGAAGAGGAAGCAATGGATGTTAACGAAAGGAAAGTAGCAATGAAAAATAGAATGGTTGTTTTAAGGGCCATGGTTGTATGTAATTTTTTATGAAAAAAAAAGAAGTGAAATGAGTGTTGTGGTTTTAGGGTACTGAACCTATATTTATAGAAAATCCATATAAGTATATGCAAGATAAAGTTGTTGGAAAAACAATGGTAAAAATAAAGTAGATAAACAAATCTTCGATCCCGCTTTTTATCTCTCGGATGTCGAGGTGTCAACTCACGTCTCGTAAAGTTTTCAGGTCCCACTTTCAACCTAAACAATGAAGATAATTAATAAAGATGATATTGAAATACTAAATAATAAGCAGCAAAACAAAACAAATTTAAGAAGTTGAACATCAAAAAAACTGAGTTATGTCGAATGACGTTGTCCTTAATAAATATTTGTACAGGATTAACTCCTGCAACTTATTCGTTGGAAAAAGGAACATAAAGTATATTATATATCAAGAACACTCATAATAAAATAGTAGAATAAAATTGAAGAGAAAATGTTAATATGTTATATATCCCATAAACTCACAAAATGAAACCCTTTTTTAAAGCTAAAATAACCATTAAAATGTTATAAAGGCAAGCCTTAAATCACAATAAAAAAAAGATGTCATAAATTTCAAAATATTATGCAACTTAAATCATTTATGTAAAATAAATAGTATTGAAACACTGCTTGACCAATGTCGTAGAAGATAGAAGTTTCAGACAAGTACTTGATTAAACAATTTATATAATATAATAACATATAAAAGTTGTTTCTTTTGAAATAATAAAATAATTTTTTAAATAATCTTCCACTTAAAGAAATTCTGATAAAACAATTTGTCAAGATATCTCTGGTTAGACATATAATGCATGACATTGTTGCCTTTTAGACTATAAACCAATATTTGATAGATAAAATTTAATTCACAGAATATTTGGTAAAACATATAATTTCTATGAACCAAATAAGTGCTACTGTGAAATAGAAATTTTACTATTTCGCATTATATCAAGGTACGTTTTATTCAACATAGTTTTGCGCAAATAGATCATGCACCGTGAAAGATTGTTGTGAGAGAGTGCTTCCCACGCTCCTATTTTACAGAATGTTAATCTCGTGTAGTTCTCCTTGTGTGGTGGTCGGAACCTGAAAAACAAGGGGTGACTGAAAGGGGGCTAGCCATGTGACTTGCGTAGCCTCTCCAATGCTTAAGTTAACGACATAATTAAGATAGAAGACAGAGAATAATAATGTAGAGAGTAAGTGAGAATAATGTACCTCTAACATGTGGTTGAGGTTTGTATATATAGGAGGTGGATGAGCTCAAGCAGTGATAGTATTAATCTCTGTCACTAGTAGCTCACTCCTACTCTAAGTGTATCTCTTGTTTAAAGAGGTAGAGTCCAACTAGGACTGAATCTCTCATTAGTTTGATAAGTATGGGAGATAACCTGGCAACTCTATGCTTGGGGAAGAGTCGCTTCACTACTTCAGTCACCTGGTGGGGCCGTATCGCTACGCGGTGTTGGGGCGAGTGATGACTACGTGCATAGCTAAGCCATATCGGATTATCAGAAGCCCCCCATAAGCATGAGAAAATTTCTTCTAGGTCTTTCTTCAATCGAGTGAGTATCTCATACGCGATCGCTTTACTTACTCGTTAAATAGTCCTAAGTCGCGTCGTTGAACTTCCTCATAATTGATTTTTCTTTTGATTTTAGCTGCGTCGCTTGAAGTTCTTTGAAGTTAGCTACATCTGTTACGCATGCAACATCTAAGCCGCTGATGAGGTGCTACGCGCTTTAAATCCAACAGTGTGGATCTAATTTTACTTCAAATGTCAAATCATGCCTACAAAAGCGATATCAACTTCATTTCTTTCTCACTTTGCATTTCAGCTCTCATTTCTTGCTAAGAACTTTCTCTAGAAAACTTCCAAGGCATTCTAAGCTTTTTCAGTCCACGTTCTTCTCGACTCGGATTAGCAATCCTCGTATTCAAGTAAGATTTCTTTATCATTTCTATTTCATTTCATGTTTCTTCCTATGCTTTTGAATTTGGTGAAGTGTGAATGTTGCAATCACTGAGTTCGCCATGTGGTATTTCTGCAAATATTTTATGACGTTCTTCATGTTCAAGTGCTTTTGATCTTTAGCTGTCAAAAAATTCTATGATTTGATGTTCCCCCCCCCCCCAAAATTAGCCTTGAGAGGATTTTGAAATCTTAGATTCGATGTTAGTAGCTTTAGGACCACCTCATGGAGATGGAAGAATATCAATCTCACCCACTGTAGTAGTAGTAGTAGCGAGTGGTTGAGACGGATGGATGATCATGTATTTATAACATATTTACAAAAACCTCTAAATACTGCTACCTCGCCAAAACTTAAACGTGTTAGGTTAAAGAGAAAGGAAACCGAGTGATGGGTTCTGAGTCTTTATCATCCTACCGAATGAAAGATGGTCCTTTTGAGGTAGACCATATGAGCGATGTTGAGAGTGAGGAATCATCCAGGCGATGGATGGAGCTATCTACGCCCTAGCTGTCTCTACAAGGGGAGGAGGAGTAAGGCAACAATGAGGTGGAGGATCAAGCTTCTAGAACGGTCGAGCTAATTCCGCTTAGAACTTAATCGGGTGGTGAAGCGTCTTCATCAGCAGCTCTTGTAAGAGAGATAAGAATGATTCTCGAGTGGATGATATGGTCTCCATAATCCATGAATTTTACATCACCCATGAGGTAATCATGTTCGATTAGATTTAGCAATGCCATGTGTTTCTTCCTTCGGAGAAACGACGGGTGAATACTCCTCCGTGTGGCCACTTCAAAGTGTACATGGATACTTTGCAAAGCAGCTTCAAGTATCCACTTCCTCTATCCATCTATGATTTGCTTATAATTTGGGGGATATGCCTGGCTAAACTTCACCCTGATAAGTGTATAATTACACTTATTATCATTATAATTTTATAATATAAACACTATAGTTTTAGTCATTTTTATACTTCATATAAAAGATTTCACGTGGTATGTAGTTGTTTTTGATGCAAATGCAGATACTAGGTAAATC
>CATIWQ010064051.1:0-12580 GCA_949673415.1 Euphorbia schlechtendalii | reverse complement strand
AGTTCCATGCATCTTTTTGCACCTTTTTCACTCTTTTTCATAGAATTCCACTTTAGATCATTTTACTCCCAAGATTTACCTAGTATCTGCATTTGCATAAAAAAAAACTACATACCACGTGAAATATTTTATATGAAGTATAAAAATGACTTAAACTATAGTGTTTAGTATATAAAATTAATATGATAATAAGTGTAATTATACACTTATCAAGAACTTCCAAGCTGCCCTCGATGCTTTAAACCTCTACCTTGAACAAATTGTGAAAGGTTCTATAGTAAAGGGGGAGAAGGTAGCTGAAGATGCTCTCCAAAAGGTGAATCTTAATAAGGGATCTCTTCCAAGGCGACCTCATCATCATCAACCTCCTCATCCTCAGCAGCAAAATCTAAAGACAAATCAAGACAAGACTGGTTCTTCCTCCTCAACACATAGGAAATAGAAAAGCCATGTACATAGTAGTTAGACTTGTAATAGATCTTTATATTGTAATCTTAGATTAGGAAATCAATTATGTACTGACTAAGCTATTTTTAAGTAATAAAAATTACAAGGTTGTACCTCAAGTTAAGATCTTCTTAACTTTAATTTATTATGCTGTATGTATGTTTCTACTGTGAAGTTGATTATATAATGGAGGACCTCATATAAGAGACCAACCTTCAAAGTAAAGCTAAAGTAAGACATAAGTTCCAATATGAAGAAAAATCCTCTAAGTACGGGGGAGCTGAGTTGCTTGAAGAAGACTTACTTAGTATGGGGAGTTCAAGCTGATTAAGGGAAGTCACTCAGCATAAGGGAGTCTTACTTAACTTTCTAGGTATTTCTGATATCTCTAAACTATCTTATTCAATTAATCTCTTCTACTACCTGGTTTGACATCTCTCCAAAATGGGGGATATTGTAGAACCCACGTTAATAATACTTCAGAGTACTTAAAATTTTTGGAAATAGCAAACTAACTAGGATAGTGAAATTAATTGAGTACTAAGTATACTCTTAATTAAGAAGCTGACTTGAGTGTGTTTAAGGAAAAACAACATAGTTTGTTGAGTAATTAATTAAGTTACGACTTAGAGTGGGAAAAGTTGAGTCTGTGCTGAGTACTATGTAGTTTAGAAGAATATCAACTCAATTGTGAGTGGGCGACATGGAGCGGTAAGTCGAGAGATCGCGTAAGATGAGAGGCGCAGTCCACCGGGTTGTTTGGAAAAAGGTGCACTGGGTCGGGGACCAGGGAAAAAGGTTGAAAAGAGAGGGTGAAAATAATTTTAGATTGGTTCAAACCTAAATCCGCCATCTTTTAGTGTGGAGTCGCCACCTGAATTAGCACTTTCTAAGAATTAGAGTCCTGTGAGGCTTAACGTCGGAGGGATGGCCCACCAAGACACAGAGTTTCGGGTTTGGGGTAAGTTACTTATTTCTTAAGTGATCACATTATATTACATCTATAGAAAACCGTATTTTCTTAGTTTTGCATATTCGCACTTAGGTCATTTTTCGAGTTTACATGCATGATTCACGTATAGAAAAAGATATAAATCCATCCACAAAACAGTAAGTAAATGCGGAAAGTAAATGCAGAAAATAAAATTACAAGGCTTTCAAAAATCGGGGGATGCAACCTCCCGTTACCCTATTAATTACATTTCCTAAAAAATATGTGCAATACCCGAAGGAAAAATAAAATCCTAAACATACATCTAACCCGCATCCATAAAGGTTAGCCCAGGGGATATCACATATGTTCGATTTGATTTTAGCGAGGCCCCGTGTGGCCTAATTAAAACATCGACGGTTTAAAATTGTTAATTTAAATAAAAATAGTTCATTTTTATTTACACGTATGTTGGTCAATTTTATTAGTGAAAATGACTGCATGGCAAAAGGTGAGGTCTGTTATCCGGGAATAATTTTAACTTCCCTTCGTTGGGGTATTCTAACATAAAAATTAAAAAGAAATAAAATAGAAGATTGAGATGAAGAGGATTATTACAACATTTACAATAATAAATAAAATAATTCCTAGGTTCACAAATAAAAAAATCAGAAAAAGATGAAGCAGATGATGAGCCCGTAATTCGCAGTTCTAAGAACTCAGAGGCTTACCTTTGCAGTAAGAATCCACTTCGACGTATCCGTTGGATCCCCGGGAGTGTTCCCCGTTCATTTTGATTTAATTGTAGTTTAATGTGGAAAAATAAGTGTTTATTTATCCAAATGATAATCAAACTCTAGTTCTAAATTTGTTTTATACCCGAGAATATCTGAGGATATTTGAAGAAAAAAAGATGAAGAAATTTGATTTTAAGATGAAGAAGTTTAGAATCCAAAAGTGTTTTGGATCGAAGAAAATGTTAGAAGAAAAGAAAGTATTTTTGTTGTAGTGTTTTCAGTATTTTTTATTCCGAAAAGAAGAATTTTTGTCTGAATTTTCGAGCCCCCCTCAATCAAAAAATGTCCGACTCGATAACTTTTAGGAGGCATGCCCTCGCCAACGAGTTTGGCGAGGGCTGCATTACCAAACCTTGGCGAGGCTGCCTCGCCATGTTTGGCGAGGCTCCTCGCCAACTTTGGCAAGGCTGCTTCGCCAACTTTGGCTAGGCATACCCTCGCCAAACCTTGGTGAGGCTTGCCCCGCCAAAGTCCATTTTTTGGCGAGGCCTGCCTTCAGGCCTGTGATTCAGTCTCCCTCTGGTTTTTTTTGTTTTCGTATTTTTTAATTAATTTCTGCATAAAATTAAATAATTCAGCGACGAAGAAGACTCCCATTTGAAGATCGTTGGATGGTAATAAAAAGTGTGATTCAAGGATAAATATCCCGAAAAGCCACAATCATTGAACGTGCGAGCTGGTACAAAATCCTGTGCTCACAGTTACCCCTCGTGTGATAATTGCTGGTTGTATAACCAGTATTATCACACGAAAAGAGCGAGGGATAGAGAGAATACCTGACCGGTGTGGTTAGTGACTTCTTGTTCCCAATTGGTGATAACATAGGCCTTCCTTTCTGGTGCTGTATCTTCATAGGGTTGTCCGTTTCTTTCTTCAGAATCCCTTAGGTACTTGGTACCCCTTTTAGGTGGGTTGACCATTTCTTTCTTCGATTGATAAATGAGGTAGTTTCTTTCTTCTACCATCGAGATAACTGTTTCCTCCTACGGTTATGTTTTGAATTTCCTTAATAGGATGTATACTTGTTTCCTGTAACAAATAATTAAAAAGTATAATGTTAATACATTTTTTATGATGAATGTTTTAATTATTTGATTGAGTTTATGCGAAGCAAAAATTTTTGCCCCTTCAATCAAAAAATTAAAACATGAGTTTAATAAGAAATTCGGGGGTGTCCTGAAAACCGCTTCGTTTTAAGAGGCTTTTGTTGCAATGTTGACTTTAGGCTTGAGTGGGCCATCATCTTGTTTGCAGGTTTCTCACGTGGAGGTGGAGGTTCTTGTTTATCGGGACAGTGTTATCCCAGCTTGGTATCATTTTTACTTGTAAATGATGTGATGCGAATGTAATGTATACATGATTTTATGTATGAACAATACTTATCATATGATGTATGTTCATCTATTTTAGGTGTCGTCGGCTTTGTTCATTGAAGAGCCTTCTCTTGTGCTGGTGCACGGTTGCCCCTATAACTTATCTTGTTAGGGATTCCATGGACGTCTCCCTCAAAGCGATGACCATGGGTTTGTTGAATCAAGTTCAAGTTCATAGCTTGGATTTGATTTGAGGAAAGTTTAGATGAATCATTATCCCACATCATATCGGTGATGATCGCTTGGAAACCGTTTGCCTGAAGCGTTGAAGGTATATGATGTCTCGTACCATTCCGAGGAGGAGACGGTGAATTTGATATTTCTTTGGTCCTAATTTTTGTATAGATCACCCTTGCCGGTTTTCAATCTATCGAACCTCATCTTAATTTTTTCCTGGACCGCCCTTTCAGGTTTTCAATTTAGCAGACTCATTTTTCTTTATTTTATTCTTTATTTTTTAAATTTTTTGGATGTTTTCTTGCGATATTCTACCATTGGCATGCAAGAAATCAAAATAAGCATATGCATAAAGATTCAGCAAAAATGATAATTCATTGATGAACTTAACAGGGGTATAAATGTTTCAAATGATTTAACTCTTGCCATCAATTAGCCCTTTCAGGTTTTCTAACTAATGTGGTTCTCTCGATGTCTTAAGTTTTGCCTGAACCACCCTTTTTGGGTTGTCAACTCAGTGAACTATTTTTTTGTTGATTGAAAAGAAGCCCTAATTTTTGCTCAGCTAACCGAGTGTTAACTGATAGGCTAAATACAAATTTATTTTTTTTTGTACTGCTTTTTAGAGATTTATTTCTTTCACCTATGCGTGATAGCAATTGTGTAAGACTTAGTTGATTTGGTAGATCAGTCATCGTCCATGTCCACGACTTCATTTGTTGTCTCATTCAGCTTTTCTTATCGATTAGTTAGTTGGTGCTCATGCTGCTTTACTGGCTTGTATTTGACGATAAGTCTTGATCATCGATGTCTCCTTTGATGGTGCGATGATTGCCCCACATATAGTAGCGAGTCGTGTGAAGGAGTTGTTGACGTGTTCAACATTCTGACTTCTTTCTATCTTTAGTGTTGTGCCATCTATTTTGACCTTTCTAGGGCTTCGATCATTACTTGATTACCTCACAAATGGTGGTGAGCCGTGTGAACGATCCGACTCCTTCTTTACGACATTGTGCTGGTTGTTCGATCTCATGAATGGTGGTGATGGAGTTGTTGATGTGTTCAACGATCTGACTCCTTCTTTGTGACATTGCGCCAGTTGCTTATTTCCAACTTGCTTTGTTGATATTTTGGCCTTGATCCTTTTGATCTTTGCGTGCTTCATTCTCTTGATTGAGTCAGTGGACATTTCGTGCTTGGAGATGTTTCCATTGTATAATGAGGCAATTGCTATCATGTGTTGTCTAAGTACATGTATTTGTCTCTCACTTTCTCTCAAGAGTCAAATCATTTGAATTTATTATGGGGAATCCATTTATACCCAAATTAATTTCATGAAATGATGTGTCACATGAGCTAAAAACATTATGTATATGTTTATGAGAATGCGTGATATCATTGATAAAATATCAAGCAAATAAACAATGTTCAATTTATTCAAAAGAAGCCTCGTAGGCCAAGTAGCTAAATGCTAATTTATTACATAAGCATTCATCACGGATTAGTGCCCCCCATAGGTATCCATGGATTCGAAGTGCTCCATCTGTTAGCCTTCTCAAACACTTCTTGATAGCTAGAGAAGCTATCAGATCCGAATTTGTTCCTATATGGTAGTAGTGCACCATCCAGTAGCTTTGTTATCATCTCCGGTAGGGTCAAACAAGTCTGCAGCCTGACCTGTGTGGGCCATCTAACGTGTATAGTAAGATTTGAAGTTCTCACCCTACCTTTGCCTTATGGCCTCCAGATGTTGCATTGTGGTTTCCATCTGAGAGTTGAAACCATAATGTCCCAGCATAGCCTGAGCAAGGCTATTCCAATCAGTGGTTATGTCCAGCGGAAGATGGCTGTACTATTCATTGACTGGGTGGCCCAAGGTGACGATGAAGAGCTTAGCCGTCATTCGATCGCTGACCCTCAATGCTCTCATCACCTTCTGATAATGCGTTAAGTGTGCGCGCGAGTCGCCAGATCCTACATACTTCTCAAACTACAGCATTGCGAAGTTTGGGGGTAAGCAATCCTCTTCTCCCATCATTGATTACGTAGGGTGTGTGTTCCTTAGGTGGCCACCATGAGTGGCCAAGAACTGTTGCCATAGTTCCGCCATTCCTGGTTATTGAAGGATGGCATCCCCTGCGCTTAGATAAGAGCCATATTACCCCTGGGGATATGCCGCGAAATGGGGCAGTTGAGGTGCCTGAAACTATGAGGTGATCGACGTCCTCCAGTTAGGAATAGGGTGTTGGGTCATTCCTTGGTAGAAAGGCCCTGGTGCAAATGCTGGCTGGATAGGATGACTTTGTCCTGCCCCGAACTGGTAATAGGTAGTAGGAGGTAGGGGGATCATGAGTGAAGTAGGAGGTCCTCTTGTCGAATTGACATTGTTAAGGGTGACCTCAGGGCAGGACACTACATTCTGGGTCCTCCCAACATGTTGGTGAATGAGCATAGCTAGCTGTTTGCTGTTGGCAAAGGCGTTCAAGGCAGCTGCGAACTTGGTGCTCACCGACAACTGCTGAGAGTTTTATCCTGTAAGGATGGGTGATCCTCCCCTCTCTTTCTTCTCGCTGATTGGCCATGATCTGAGTTTGAACTCGAGTCCTCACTTGAGTCAGTGTATGGAACCCCCTCTAGATTGGCTATAATTGGGGAAACGGGGACCAGGTGGTGAGCAGGCCTTTTCCAAGCCCCTTTGATACACGAGCATAATATTAGACCGTGCATGTAAGATTCATGATATGATTCATGATGCGAGTAATGCATGAGATTTTTAATGTTATGGCTGCATTCACAAGGGGTTAGCATGCCATGATGTGAAATAACATGTATGTTAATCCATTTGAAACAAACAGGTTAGTCGTTAGGTAAAAATGAAAACATGTGTAAATGAATAATCCAACAACCGAGGTTGGATTTAAGATTTGTACAATGTCGGTGTGACATCGTAATATGAGTGGCATAAGTGAGTTACTAAGCTACCTATATGGTAATAGGTCAATGGTTTGAGGTTTTGTATTATGACTAGGTCTCATGGGATGAGGAGGTCAGAATTGTTTCAGGTAAGCAGTGTGACATACCCTAATAAAATGAAAATAACTACCGTATGCAGCTACCTAATGAATGATTTGGTTATTTCACCCAATTAGGGCAAAGTTTTTGGATACCTATGTGGTCATCACTATTTGAGGGTATGTGGTGATACGTGAATTATTGCCTCGTGTGGGTAAATGATTCAGGTATGAGGCGTATACCCTGGTAAGGAAAGACTTTTGAAGTAAGTTTGCCTCGTGTGGGCTTAGATTAGGACATCAACTGGGATATCCTTTAATGTGGGAAAAATGGTTTTGGGTTGGTATTTGCCCCATTTAGGCTTTTGGTGTGTATGATTGTCCCAGAAGGGTTGTGAGTTGGATGTCGAGTGAACATCTCAAAGGTGATGTGTAGGATATATTACTACCCCTTGTGGGCTAAGTGTCGGATGTCAAGTGGACATCACGTAGTAAAAGGAAGGTATGTTTACCATGTGCAGGCTAATAGCGGGATGTCAATTAGACATCTCGTTGAAAAGGGGTAAGTGACGTTCCTAAGTAGTGGTTTTATGTTGTCCTAGGGCGACACGATCTATAGTGTCAACTGTGCCTAAGTATGTGTGGTATCATGATGATAACGTGATATGTACATTTAATATCATGAGTGTGTGCGTTCAAGTATCTGCACAAAAATTCATGGTTAGCATGACAATTGTTCAGTGATAAATTGAAAGTAGTACACACATAGCATGCAACGTCCAAACTTCCAACCATAAAAATCCTACGTGTAGGGTTTTTGGCTAGTCTCTTTCCTAGGTTTGGTTCATCTTAGGATCATGAAGATACTAAGGAGCGCACCTGCAAGAAAATATAATGCATGATCGCGTGTTTGGGTAACACCCTAGGGAAAATGGGTTGCTGATGTAGAAGGTTCTTGTTGCATTGAAATACACTCTAAGCCTCTTCCCGAATGGGTTGAGGGAGGTACATGCGATATGGCAACAAGTGCTACACCCGCTCAAGTACTATCTTTTCTCAAGGAGGCAGATTAGTACTAGAGAGAGTTTCGTAGTAATAAGGGTACCTTAGACTTATGAGCTAATCCCTTCTACTGTAATGCGTTATTATGAATATGTCATAATTAAGAAAAAATGGAATAATGTGATCAATAATTTTCGGCACTTATCCAAAATCTAAAACCTTTAAAAAAACAAGTTTTTAGAAAAAAAATCCCCAGCGGAGTCGTCACTGTGAGCGGGTGACACGGAGCTGTGGGCCGAGAGCGCGCATAAGATGAGAGGCGCAATCCATCGGGGTGTTTAGAAAAAGGTGCACCGGGGTCGGGGATCCGAGAAAAAGGTTGAAAAGAGAGGGCGAAAATAATTATAGATCGGTTCGAACCCGAATCCGCCGTCTCTTAGTGTGGAGTCGCCACCTGGATTAGCTCTTTCTAGGAATTAGAGTCCTGTGACTCTTAAAGTCGGGGGGACGGCCCACCTAGACACAGAGATTCGGGTTCGGGATAAGTTGCTTATTTCTTAAGTGATCACATTATATTACATCTACAGAAAACTGTATTTTCTTAGTTATGCATATTCACAAAACAGTAAGTAAATGTGGAAAATAAAATTAAAAGGCTTTCAAAAATCGAGGGATACAACCACCCGCTACCCTATTAATTACATTTCCTAAAAAATATGTGCAATACCTGAAGGAAAAATAAAATCCTAAACATACATCTAACCAGCATCCATAAAGGTTAGCCTAGGGGATATCACATATGTTCGATTTGGTTTTAGCGAGGCCCGTGTGGCCTAATTAAAACATCGACAGTTTAAAATTGTTAATTTAAATAAAAATAGTTCATTTTTATATACACGTATGTTGGTCAATTTTATCAGTGAAAATGACCGCACAGCAAAAGGTGAGGTCTATTATCCGGGAATAATTTTAATTCCCTTCGTTGGGGTATTCTAACATAAAAATTAAAAAGAAATAAAATAGAAGATTGAGATGAAGAGGATTATTACAACATTTACTATAATAAATAAAATAATTCCTAGGTTCACAAATAAAAAAATCAGAAAAAGATGAAGCAGATGATGAGCTCGGAATTCGCAGTTCTAAGAACTCAGAGGCTTATTCTTGTGGTATGAATCCACTTCGGCGTATCCGTTAGATCCCCGGGAGTGTTCCTCGTTCTTTTTGATTTAATTGTAGTTTAATGTAGAAAAATAAGTGTTTATTTATCCAAATGATAATCAGACTCGGGTTCTAAATTTGTTTTAGACCTGAGAATATCTGAGGATATTTGAAGAAAAAAAGATGAAGAAATTTGATTTTAAGATGAAGAAGTTTAGAATCCAAAAGTGTTTTGTAACTACGAAAATGTTAAAAGAAAAGAAAGTATTTTTGTTGTAGTGTTTTCAGTATTTTTTGTTTTGAAAAGAAGAATTTTTGTCTGAATTTTCAAGCCCCCCTTAATCAAAAAATGTCCGACTATTTATAGAAAAATCCCGGAAAATCTAAAAAGGGTAAGTTTTTCCGGGGAGGGATCTCGCTGGAAAAAAAGTTTGGCGAGGCTCCTCGCCAACTTTGGCGAGGCATACCCTCAACAAAGAGTTTGGCGAGGGCTGCCACGCCAAACCTTGGCGAGGCTGCCTCGCCAACGAGTTTGGCGAGGGCTGCATCGCCAAACCATGGCGAGGCTCCTCGCCAACTTTGGCAAGGCTGCCTTGCCAATTTGGCGAGGCATGCCCTCTCCAACAGTTTGGTGAGGGCTGCCTCACCTAGGAGTTTGGCGAGGCTGTGTCGCCATGATGTTTGGCGAGGCTGCGTCGCCATGATGTTTGGCGAGGATTGCCTCGCCAAAGCCCATTTTTTGGCGAGGCCTGCCTTCAAGCTTGGGATTCAGTCTCCCTCAGGTTTTTTTTGAATTTTTTTATGTATTTTTTGTATTTTTAATTAATTTCTGAATAAAATTAAATAATTCAGCGACGAGGAAGACTCCCTTTTGAAGATCGTCGGCTGGTAAAAAAAGTGTGATTCAAGGATAAATATCCCGAAAAGCCGTCATCACTGAACGTGCGAGCTAGTACAAAATCCCTTGCTCACATCAATTGTGCTGAGTTAGCTTTTATTAATTGAAAGCTGAATTTATTGACACTTAGAGAATTAAATGACATCTGTATTGCTAAAGTCTTCTATGAGAAACAGAATATTCTTTTGATGCTTTTCAAGTTAAAAAGCGCTGAAATTAATGAAGATTTCTAGTGGCCCTCACAATTAAAAAAGGTGTCAGTATTGAATGTTGGAGATTCCTCACTAAAGTCCAAGACAAAAAGAATCCTCTCACATGCGTCGTTTTCTCAATGTCTCCACTCGTCTCTGCAAGCGTCAGCAATATCATCTAATAACAAGATTCCACGTTAAATTTTGCACGCCTCTCTCTCAAACCGTTTTGCTTGAAGACAAACACGAATTTCTCAACGGGATTTTATCCCACCTCAATGTTCAAATTTCTATCTCTAAACATCTTGGAATCTGTCTCCAATGGGAAGATTTAAAAGATATGAAGAGAAGAGAAATTGAAGAACTCCAAGGACGAAAAGTTTGCAATGGCTACTTCGCAAAGCTTCATGTATAAATAGAAGACCGAAGCAGACATTCAAACTTAGTGAATCACCTCGAATTTCTTTAAGAGCTGAAACTCTGCGCAAATACTCTTAGCTTCAAGAAATTCCAAATCCAAGCAATCAGCAAACAACCCTTTCAAAACTATTTGTAACGGAGAGAATAAATTACTTAGATTTAACGTTGTAAGGAGTCAACATTTTATAAGTTGAATTCAGTTCGCAACTTTCATTTCAAATCCGAGTGTCAGTTTGGGAAGGGTACCCAAACTAAGTTGAGTGGTAGTTAGAAAGAAAGGTATTTTCTGTAAGACTATGTCTACCCATTGTAAAGGCTGCTCCGCCTAAGTAAGGAATGAACACAAGTGGATTAAAGCTCAGAGAAAGAATCCGGGGACTGGTGGTAGGCTCGGGGCCGAACCAGGATAAAATCAGGTGTTGAAGTTCTTAGCTTAAACTTTAGCATTTATTACATCCATCTCATACATCATTCTTTCAATTGTTAAGTGTTTTGCTTGAAAAACTGATGCAACTTGAGTAGAGTACTTAGCGAGAGATTGACGATACACTGTAGCGAAGCTGAGCAGTTTAAAAAGTTTTTAGATCAACTCAGCACGCATCTAATAACTTAATTAATTAATTTTCATAAATCTAAAAAGTAACCAAGAATTGCATTCACCCCTCTGTACGGTCGTTTAGAGGTTGTTTAAGGACCAACTCTTAATTTTCTTCTTCTTACTGATTTTCTTCTTGGCAGTCAGACCCTTTCCAAAATGGGACCCACCCTTGGAAGGTTTGCTTTTCTCAACCAAAAGTAAAGCCTTTGGATCCTTTCGAATTTTAGGTTTTATCATTTTCAACATATTGACCAACTCGAGCAGTGTGGTGTCGATCTTGTTCACATAATAATTAGTTACAAATTGTGAACTAATATCAG
Organism: Euphorbia schlechtendalii; assembly: GCA_949673415.1. NCBI lineage: Eukaryota > Viridiplantae > Streptophyta > Magnoliopsida > Malpighiales > Euphorbiaceae > Euphorbia > Euphorbia schlechtendalii. The sequence goes on along the minus strand of CATIWQ010064051.1, from coordinate 1,254 downwards.
TTAATGAGGCAAAAATAAGATCCACACATAATTTTTGATCCAACACAAAACCCAGTCGAGTTAGCTTCTCTATATAACCCAATAATTTAAGAGCATACTGTGGTGCTGAAGTGCTAGCCTGCATCTTAGTTCCGAATAAGAGTTTTGATGTATCAAATCTCTCATTCCTAGCTTACTCTGAAAAGAGTTCACGAAGATGGAGAATCATGGTATCGAGGTCCATGCTCTCATGTTATTTCTAAAGCTCAGAATTCATGGTTGCTAGCATTATACATACCACTATTTCACAATCTTTTTTGTACTTCTCCCATGACTCATGTTCATTGGCACCAGTTTCAACATCAGTCTCATTAGGGAGGGGCTCATCTAGAACATAAGCTATCCTTTCAGATCTAAGGACAATCCTCACCGCCTTGAACCAATCAGTAAAGTTTGAACCATCTAATTTGTTGTCAAGAATTGAGCGAAGGTTTATGTTCGAATTCGTTGTTCAACCTAGGTATAAGATAGAATTTGTTTAGACATTAGTATATGCACATGCATTTCATAAAAGGTCTTTAATTAAATACATAATTCCTACTATGTTCTCGACATTCAAATAGCCCCTTCTATTTAAATTCGAGAAATTTGATCGAACCAATTTCCCTTAGTAGGTAGCATCATAGCCACTCATCATGAACCCCACTATAGCAGGTTAAGCCACAATAAGACAACCATGGTTATAACCCGTCCATTTGCATCTCTTACAATTGCTAATCCATTTGAGTTCTCATTCTCAAGACATGCGCACCTTATTGTACGACTCCTCAAATGTGTCTCCAATTTAGCATTAGCTAAAATAATAAGGACAACTAACCCATGTTGGTTAAAGTATTAACCCCATCTAGTCATATGACCAAACACATGTTAAGGGAAGGCATGTTATACATGTGCTTACATCCTTTAATAAGGTTTGTATCATAACTAAGGATGGCAAAGGGCCGGATCCGGGCCGGGTCCGGCTTGGACCCGGCCCGGATCCATTTTCATGTACTGGACCCGGATCCGACCCGGATCCGGCGGGTCCACAATTTCCGGATCCGGATCCGGATCCGGGTCCAAAACGGGTCCATATAATTAACATCAAATTCTTAGTTTCAGCTTCCATTTTTGTACATTTCACCTTATTTTAAATATTTTACATGCTCATTTAATTATGTTCATGCAATTGAATTTATGTGAATATCAAATAATATTAATTATCCAATATTTTCG
>CATIWQ010064050.1:0-29927 GCA_949673415.1 Euphorbia schlechtendalii | reverse complement strand
CTTGCATGTTTTCTTTGCTATACTTATTTCGTAGGAAAAATCTATATATTTAGAATCTCTAGTCTTCCATACATATATCTATCCATTCTTCATTCTAATCCTCCCAACTAAAATCCAAAAATATTTTATTTTCTTTATTCTGTTTTTATTGTTGATCTTTAGAGCTAGTCTTTCCCTATGGATCGATATCTTTTAAAACTACATCGTAACTGTATACTTGCAGTGGTCACCATTTTTCTATTTAGATAAGCGATACTGACAACACTTGTTCATATTTTGAACTTACATCTTATCGGTAGGAAAGTGGGAGACAAGGTTTTTGGCTTCATTATTAGATAAAAAATCCTAGGAGTTATTAGAGTCGAAACCTTGCGAACACTACACTCTAGTAGAGAAAATTTGTACGATGATGGTTTGGTTAACGAAGAAGCTACGCTATTACTTCCAATCTTATCAAATAAAAGCTGTTGCAAAGATCGACCCGATGAAGTACTTATGCCAATCACCAACACTTGCTGGAAAACTTTCAAAATTGTTATTGCTATTATTTGAATGCAACACTGAATATGTGACCAAGAAAGTCATTAAGGGATAAACAATTGCCGAATTTTTGGCCAATCAACCCTTGTACTCTAATTACGTTGAAAACCTAGAATTCTCAGATGAGCAACTAGCATTGATAGAGAATGCCTGTATAGAGTGAAAAATGTTCTTCGATGGCGCAATGAATAGAAATGGAGCCTGCCTAGGTGTTGTCTTGATAACACCACAAAACCAAATCATAACTTTTTCCAAAAAATTTGTGTTCCTAGTAACAAACAATGGTGCCGAATACAAGGCTTGTCTGTTTGGGTAAGAGGCACTTCAGAAGTGAGAGCAAAGGAAGTGTCGGCAGTTGGGGACTTAGCTTTAGTTTTAAGACAAGTCACTAGTGATTGGGAGATAAGAGAAGAATCACTTTGCCCTTATGCGAAGGCGGTCTGGAAGGCCTCACAAAAATTTTCACGGTGCATGTTTAAAAATGTACTAAGGGATGAAAACCAAATGGCAGATGCACTTGCTACACTAGCATCAATGTGGGAAGGACCCCAGACTCAATCAATTAAGCCAGTTGTACTACAAACAGCCAAAGAACCCTTCTACTGTCGTCTAGTGGAGTTAGAGGATGAGCAAGCAACTGGTAGTTGGTTCTTCAAAATTGTCAAATTTTTACAAATTGGAGAATACCCAGAAGGCGCAACCGACTTAGAGAGAACTTCATTACGATGGTTGGCAGTGCAATTCCGATAAGTAGATGGGGATCTGTTCAAATGAACACTATAAGGGCTGTTATTGAGATGTTTGACTGAACAAGAGGCACTATTGATCATAAGGTGAATGCTTGCGGGAGATTATGGGCCACACATGAACTAAATAGCACTTGCCAAGAAAATACAATCCTAAGGGTATTACTGGATAACAATGGTCTCAGACTGCGTAGCTGAAGTGCGAAAATGCCATGAGTGCCAGATTTACAGGACATCAGTCATCTACCTCAATCCGAGCTCCATTGCTTATGCACTCCTTATCATTCTCAGTGTGAGGTATCGACACCATTGGTGAGATTCGGTCGAGCTTGACTAATGGACATCACTTCGTCATAGTAGCAGTTAACTAATTTTCAAAATGGGTAGAGGTCGAATCTTACACCAATATCACCGCTACGAAGATACCCAAGTTCATAGAAAAGCATATCTTCGCCCGATATGGTATCCCGCATCACATCGTATCTGATAATGGGGTTCAATTGCAAGGAGTTAGATCAAACCTAATGAAGAAATATGGGATCTAACACCATCGATCATCACCATATAGACCACAAGCTAATGGGGTAGTAGAGGCAGCCAACAAATTGATCAAGAAAATTTTGAGCAAAATGGTTGTTACCTACAGGGATTAGGCTAACAAGTTACCATTCAGAGTATGGGGATACAGAACTAGTGTCAAAACTCCCACTGTTCAAACCCCTTTCTCGTTGGTGTATGGGATGGAAGCAGTTCTGCCAATTGAAATGGAAGTAAAATCGCTCCGAGTGGCCTTAGAGGTAAGACTAGAGGAGTCAGATTGGGCAAGGGCTAGATTTGAACAACTGAACATGATAGATGAGAAACATCTAAAGGCATTGGATCATTTGCAGATATACCAACAATGCATGGCTAGGGTGTACAATAACTGGGTTAAACTTAGAAGCTAACCTTTGAAAACGGGAGATCTAGTTTTGAAGTAGATGAGACCATCGAATGTGGATGTTCGGGGAAAATTCTGGTGAAATCGGGAAGGTTCTTATGTTGTGAAGAAAATTTTAAGCAAAGAAGCTTTCAAGATCATGGACATGGACAAGAACGAATTCGTCAACCCGATTAATCAAGACAAGATCAAGCACTAACACGTCTAAAGGTAAATTAATGAATTAGAAAAGCGGTACACAAAAAAAGAGAAAAAAAATGTCTGACAATTGGCATTTGGCTAGCTGGGTAACAATTAGGACCATTCTTTATGGAAAAATAATAAGATGTCCGCTGAGTCGAAAACCCGTGAAGGGTGGCTCAGGCAAAAATTAGGGCACTATGAGGAATGGAGGGACTACGAGTTAGAAAACTTGTTCTAGGCTAGCTGGTGGCAAGATTCAAATCGTTGGAAAACTTGTACCCTTTTTAATGTCATTTAATGAAATGTGTTATATTTGCAAAGATTTATGTTTATGTTATGTGGACATGTGCATACAGAATATCGCAGGTAAACGAAGTAAATTTTGATAAAATTTCATGATGTCGATAGCAATTCAAAAACAAACCAAACACAAGGTTTAGAAAACAAAAGTCAAAGTCTGTGGCAAATAGACATAGATCTAAGGGTGCCAATCACTCTACTGAGCACGCTTCCTGGAAGTGTGAGGAAGGGGGTCCAAACCATCTTCATCCCTCTCCCACTTTCGGGATACCCTAAGATACTGATCAACATCCGAAAGACTCTTAATCTCGCCTAACCACCCATGATAGAACTTATCGGTGTCAATGGTCTCGGGGGCATTGTAATCCAGTATGATAACTGTAGCGCACACCTAAAGCCTTCGTATAGCATCGAGTGTGTTAGGACTAAAATCAAGGAATTGATTCGAGCATGGAAGCCTAGGAACTCGTTGCTGACGTCCATACTGCCTACACAGGAGGGAAGGAAAATAGGAGGTGATACCAAATAACCCCATCAGCAGTATATCAGAATCATGAACGTTTGTAGCCACAAATGAAATCTCCAACCAAGGGCTACGTCAGTGGACCTCGGAAGCTCGATAGGGTCCTAAGAATCTCAATCCAAGCCTCTTCACTCAGCAAGCGATGGTCCTTCCTAACGAAACCCTAGAACCATAATGCGAAGGAAGGTAATGAGCCTTCCTCAAGTGAGGATCGACATTCAAGCGAAGCTTCTCCAATAACCACACCTACGAGAATTTCATTTAAATAATTAACAAAAATGGCAAAGAAAAAGGGGCAAAAAGGAAATTTACCTCAAGCAAGGTAAAGTGGTCATCCACTAAGTCTGGGTTCACTAAAGCAGCATCCACGTGAACCAAGCTCTCTACTAGAGCCAATGCCGAGGGAGATAGACTTGTAGAAAGCGGATCAATGATAGATAGCAAGCGGAATGGGGCAACCTCTCCAACCCCACAAACAAACTCTGCCAGAAGAAGTAAGGCCACCATAGAGGGCCACACCAAATGAGAGTTGGGCATAGCCTCGCACCAGCCAAGACTACATTGACTCGAAAACCTTTAACATTAGGAGGAGTTGATAGATAGCGCCTGCTGGACTCCAAGTTCCACAAGCCTCGTAGCTTATCCTCGCCCCCGAACTGAAAGGAAGGGAATAGAAAAGATAACCTCATCGGGAATAACGGGGTCGGGTTCTTTAGAAAGGGAAGCCCTAGGATAGCGTGATATTCTTCGACCATGGGATAAATCTCGAAGTTTGCAAAACGAAAGACATGGGTAGCAGGGTCCCAGAACTTTAGGGTAATATAAATGAAGGCCATGTTCTCAGGTCTGGAAGCAAAATATTGAAGACCTTGTAGCCCAAAGCTCTCAAGCCTTTGCCAATCGGGCCCCCGGATGGTGTGGAGAAAGGACCTAAGACTCTCATTATAAGTCGACATCGATAAAAAAAGACCTAAAGGAAATCCCTCAAGATCGGTGTTGCCTAGACTCGTCAACCACATACATTAGCATAACATATTCATTCATTCATGCATATACGTAAGGCATTTACAAACACGTAAGCATATTCATAAAAACAAAACACAACAAGTGAAGACCCGGTGCACAGTGACCAAAGTCCTCTTCTCTTTCACAAAAATATGAGTTTTTGAAAGTCTAATAGAAAAGTCTATCTAAAGATCCGATTCGAAAAGAAATAAAACAAAGCTAAAGCAAGAGCAGCCTATACGTTATCTCCACCCACCGAATCTTGAGGTGCCATGATAGATAGACTTCTAGAAGCACCATCGATCAGACCAGATCTAGGAGGAGGCTATGGAGCATGGAGAAAGCCGGCATCCTAATCAGGGGTAAGTAACGGCCTAGTGTTTGGCTCGTCAAGTAGAGCGCCAAGGTTAAACTCAAGAGAGTTGGAAAAACTTGAGGTAGCAACTCGCTCATCTGCTCGAGCTCGGTCGACTGCGGCATTCTGCAATAACAACTCCTGATGATGGACCTCCAAACTCTGATAGCGAGCGTCCAAACTCAGGTTATGTGCACCCAATTGTTGGTGACTAATATCTAAGCCGTGGTAATAAGAATCCAGGTCCTGGTGATGAATGTCCAAAGCCTGGAAATGACCGTAGAGCTCTTTGTAGCGCTTCTCATACTCATCGCCCCTCGCCGCCATCACCTACAATCATAGAAACATACAATGAAAACCATGTCCATATACATAAAAACATAACATATCATGCAAAGTCAAGCATATAATAGGTTGTGAAAAGGAACATATGTATGTAACTCCATCCTGTAGATACATCATATCCCTCAACGAAAGGGAATGTCTGGCTACTCGATCCATCTCCTCACATGCAACTTGCAAAAAGAATAAACAAAAGTCAAACACCCCGAAACCGCTACACTATAGTTGAAGACACGATATTTAATCAAAGACTCACATGAGTGGCGTCAAAAGGATAATAGGCCAATGTGTGGTAGCTCTGTGGGAGAGGCACCTGTCACTCGATCCCCGTAAACCCATCAAACTAAAAGATGATTCAATAGGAATCACGAACCTTCACTCAATAACACCGAAAGAAGATGTGCTCGCACCCTCGGCCAAAGCATTCAAATCATGAACACGGGCCCTCTTCCGAGCGACCTCCTATAAGGATAGATAAATGATCAGAAATATGGTTGATGTAAACAAAATAAGTAACATAACTCTCATACCCGACAACCACTAGCACCCACACCGAAACCATCAACTCCCTGACTCCCGAACCATGCAGGGGGACGCGTTACCTCGGGTTGGGTCTGTGGATGAAGTGGGAGTAACCTCTCTTGAATGAACTCCTTGTAATCGCCACGCAGACTGGAGAGCCTCACACCATGCTCCTCGAAGAACATCTACCTCTCCTTGGGGTCGGTGATCACTAGTGCACCTAGAACAGTCTAGTAGGAGGTGTAGGAGGGATGCGTCTCTCAGCCACTAGCTTGGTCTGCCAGAACTAGATACGTTCGCTCAGGTACCACTCACGGGTCCTGGGTCCCTCCAAAATAAAGCGACACCAATCCACCTCCCTCCTGATCTCCTTCGCCATATGATACCTAGGGAGCTCCCTCCAAGGGTTGCGGTTTGCCTAAAAAGAAACTGCGAAGTCCAAACAGGGTGAATTTCAGGTATAAGATGAATGTAGTCTTATCTACCAAAATGAAGATCCTCACCTGCTCGAGTGTCAGAACACAGAGGTACTGATAATAATCTGTAGAGTCCAATATATCTCCCTCAAAAACTGAACAAATCCGGGTCATGCAAGGGGTATCATTAGGAGCATTGGTGAACCGTGGGCTAGGAAGGAAACCGTAGAAGAAAGCCCATACCTGCAAGATCAAAAAGTTAATCAAGGTTAATTAAAAAAATAACTGATATTCACAAATCGCAAAATGAACTAACACTACTTGGAGAACCATGGAGCAGCATCGCAACGACCTCAAGTGAGCCAGCGTGACCAGATCAAGAGTAAAATATGTATGGGCTAAGATTACCCGAGTCCAGTTAAGGCCACTAAAGCTATCCAAATCTACCAAGGGCTCGATCAACCTGTAGTTGATCTCGTTGTTCAAGACCGGGAAGAAGGTCACGCTCAGAAGGGTGATCAAGAAGGATCAAATGTATAATGGAACCTTGGCCACCGAAATAGACTGTTGACCAATCCAATACTCGACTAGCATGCTATAACGCAATGCCTGGCCTCTAGGGTCAACACCGAATAAATCTCTAACGCGATGACAAGCAGTAGGAGCCTTGAAGAACCATCTCTACGCCAATGTGATAGATGTCGCACATGACAATAATGTGGGCTACAAAGATCGGGCCAAATCACTGTGAGCGGACGATGTTCCAGACCCACGTGGGTGCCAGCCCCATGAGATGGGGTATGGGGTTTTTCGAAAGGAGCAACGCATTGGAGCGACGCTTTGCTCGGAGTGAAATGTGTTTCCTTTTAAATGTGATTTTCAAGCTTATAAGACTCGAGATTAGGATACCTAATCTATGTTAAAATCACCACCAAGATCAGCTCTTCCCAGAAAATTTGGTACAGCTTAGATCCGTTTGCCTAATCCATACCATAAAATAGAGATTCGGGTCTGGGATGAGTTATCTATTTCATCGTCATTTGAGTTAAATTACACTATGAGAGAAACCACATTTATAATATTCGAACAAAATTATATATTTTCAATTTATTTTTATCACAGATGTATAAAATGGTAAGTAAGTTGCGAAAAGTAAAGACGTAGGAAATTAAATGCCCCTATTCTATGGGCAGATCAATTACATCATTGGGTTTGGGTGTTTACAAATCACCTAAATACATCGAAATCTAAGGGATACAATCGCCTAGAATACATCAATATCTGACAAATATTACATTTGATTTTGAAATGAAAAGCGATAACCGAAAGAAATTAAATCGTAACATTCATCTATCATAGACTACCTGCATCCACAAAGGTTAGCACAAATATGGCACATCACATGTAATTACAAGTATGTTCATTTTGATTTTGTTAAGACCCGTGTGGTCAAGGTAAAAACAACAGGGATTTTGAAGTTCTTATTCCATGAAAATTGTTCATTTTTATTATGTTGGTCATTTTTATTAGTGAAAATACCACATGTTATATTGTAGGGTTGGTTATCCGGGAACTTGAGTTCCCTTCGTACGATGACCTAAAAAAACATTTAAAAACATTGATCTAGGTAGAGCATGCACAATATAGCCATCGTCTGGGTTAACAACTGTAACGATGTCATCCATATCGTTACCGACTTCCTTGGGAAGGGTGATATTGATATGAATAGCCTGAAGCGCCTCCGTTGCTACTCTAAATCTTAACCAACATGTTAATACATTTATAAATCATACATAAATCCTAGATAATTACAATTTAGAGATTTTTTACCCCCAATGATGCATTTCCAAGTTTAGAAGGGTCTCAGCTGGTCGTTCCAAGCTCAAACGATTCGAAACGGAGAAAAACAAAGCGAAACTACATTCTGCCAAAGCTAATGTCATTAACGACATTAGGCAATGTTGTTAATGAAATTTTGATGTTATTAACAACATTAGGTGATGTCATTAATGACATCAAGTTTCCAAACCTGCAGAAAACACACAGAAACAGCAAAACCAAAAACCAAAACTTCAAATGATAATAACTTTAGCTATACTTAACTGATTTAGATAATCTTTATCATTCTGGAAAGCTCAAGATGTTTAGATTATGCTTATATAAAAAAATACTCAAAAAGATTATAAATCACACTACATTTTTTAGAAAATAGATTGGTGTGTAAAATAGAAAAATAACTGAAAAGAAGATGGAACTTAAAAAAGAAAAGCATATAAACGTAAGCACAACTCTAAGAACTTAGAGGCTTACCCCGTAGTCATTAATCCACATTCTTCAAGGTCTATGAAGTCCTTCGAGAAGCTCTCCTTGTTTCGTTTTGGTTGGTTTTGGTGATTTACTAAAAATCTTTGGAAGGGATCTATTCCTTGCCACAGTAGATGTTTAGAAGGTGTAGTAACCTCCAAGTGAGTGATAAGGATGTTGTAAACTCTCCATTCAAGTCTACACCTCAAGTATTTAATCTAACTAACCCAAAATCCCAAGTTTTTGGGGTGAAAGTTTGGTTTTAGCTCAAGAACACCTCAAAAAATGCTCCCTCTTTCTTATGCTAAATGTGAGCTCCTCTATTGTGGAACTCCCCCCCTTCTATGGTTGCAACTTAGCTCTCTTTTAAGAGAGAGCTTCCTTCAATCCAAAAAGTAGTTAAAGTTTTATTTTTAGATTTTTTCCCTTTTTTCAACTTAATTCCTCATCCCTATGCAAATGTTGGGGATCCAAAGTCTTTAGTGGGATGTGGCAGCTGTATTTCAATGATGGAAACTGTGCAAGTTGGAAAAATTTGAATTTTTAGCTGAAGAAGTCCACAAAGTGCAATTCTTGTTCTACTGTCAAAGCAATGCATTAATGACATTGGCAATGTCGTTAATGACATTGGCAATGTCGTTAATGACATTGGCAATGTCGTTAATGACATTGTCAATATCGTTAATGATATAGCAATGTCGTTAATGACATTTCGATGTTGTTAACGACATTGCATGGCTAGGTTGGGTTTTTATTTTGGGCTTGGGCTTTTTTAAGAAAAGGAAGCCTAAAGAAACAAGGTGGATTATTCCCAGACGATTTTAGGATTGTAAAATGTGAAAAACTAACAAGGGAAAAATTATAGCTTCATCATCCAACTCGTGAGTCGGGCGTAAAAATCCCGTGCTCATAGGCTACCACTCATGGGATCACTGCTGATATGAGATCAGTATGGTCCCATGATTGAAAGAGCAGTGGGGTTTAGAGATAATGCCTTCCCGGCGTTGTCGGGGATTGGTCTCTCCGTGCCCCTTGCGAATTGCCTGTTTGGTAATGATTTCCCCTTGACGGTTGACCTTCGGCTGGTTGATACCGTTGGAACCATTGGGGAAAAAATGTTAGTCGTATGCCTCTGTTCTTCTAGTTGAGGATCCCATGTACAGGCTGTAGCATGCCCATTGATGACGTGGATCGTAAAGAGTCCGCTGACTGAAAAAGTCAAGATAAGATGTGAACTATAGAAAGTTCATTGACAGTAAAAAGTCAAAAAAGATGTGAACTGTAGAAAGTTTGCCGACTGTAGAAAGTTGGAAGGAAAGAGGACTATAGAAAGTCCGTTGACTGTAAAAAGTCAGAGAATTATAAACTGTAGAAAGTTCGCTAATTGTAAACAGTTAGAGAATTGCAAACTGTAGAAAGTTCACCGACTGTAGAAAGTCGGAAGGAAAGAGGACTGTAGAAAGTCCGTTGATTGTAAAAAGTCCGTTGTGACAATCCATTCTGAGTGGGAAGTCCGAAGATATTCATCCTAATATCTGGAGGAGATAGACGATTCCTTGCACCATTCCGAGGAGAGGATGATGAATTTGATATTTATTTGGTTCTAATTTTTGCATAAACCGCCCTTACGGGCTTTCAATCTATTGAATCTTAATTTTTGCCTAGACCGCCTTTTCAGGTTTTCAACATAGCAGACATTTTTTTTGTTATTTTTCTTATTATTATTATTGTTATTATTTATTTTTATTGAACCATGATGTGATGGGATGCTTACTTACGATATTCTACAGTTAGCATGCAAACAATCAAGATAAACATATACATAAAGATTCAGCAAGAATGACAATTCATTGATGAACTTAACAGGGGTATAAATGTTTCAAATGATTTGACTCCTACCATTGACTAGCCCTTTCAGGTTTTCTAATCAATGTGTTTGTTTTTCTCTCGATGTCCTAACTTTTGCCTGAGCCGCCCTTATCGGGTTTTCAACTCAGTGGACTATTCTTTTTGTGTTTTGAAAAGAGGCCCTAATTTTTGCTCAACTAGCAAAGTGCTAATTGACAAGCTAATTACTTTTTGTACTGCTTTTTACTTGATTTATTTCTTTTCCCTAAACGTGATAGCGTTTGAGCCTATCTTGCTCGATTCATATCCATGACTTTAGCAGCTCTTCGTTCAGCATTTTTTGATTGATTTGTTGGCCACTCTTGCCACTATGTTGGCTTGAGGTATACATGGTGACGAGCGATGATGCTTGATATTCACTTTTTCAATTGTTCTCCCTGATTTCTTAATAACCAAATAGGGAATGAATGATTTATCAAGAATGGAAGGCTTCAAAGCCTACATCAAACATAGCTTGATTCCATCGAACGCAAATAGGCATTGTCTATTGGTACTCCTTCAATAGTGTGATGATTGACCTACAAATGGTGATGAGCCGTGTGATAAACTCGATGACACATTAAAATGCTTGACTCCTTCTTTGTGTCTTTAGCACTAGCATCATGTTAGCCAACCTATTAGGTGTTTAACTACTCTGGGGAACTTAGCTTCAATTTGCTTTGTTACCTTGACTTTTTCAGCCCACTTTTATCTCGATTATGTCATCTTCAATGGAGATTATGTGTTTGACGGTCTTTCCGTTGACCTCTAGTATGTCTTCATGGGACCAGGCAAACGATATCACTTGTTGTCTAAGTACTTAAGTTATCTCTCATTTTTCATCAAAAGTCAAATCATTTGAAATTATTCTAAGGGATTCATTTATACCCAAATTAATTTCATGCTATGATGTGTCATGTATGCTAAAAACATTATGCTCATGTTCACAAGAATATGTGATGTCACCCGAAAGAATATCAAGCAAGCAAGCAAAGTTTGAAGCATTCGAAGATTCAAAAGCCTCATTGATAGAGTTTGCTAACATAAAAGAGTTTAAAAGATACTAATTATTACATCATTAACATCTTCATCTTCCACATGCGGAGGGTCTTCTTTCCCAATTGTCACCTTTTCGGATTAGTGCTCATGGGTGTGTCCAAGGATTCTATCCACTCAAGTTTTTCAGCTTTCTTGAAAACCTCATTGTAAGAAGTGAAAGTGTCGGTCCCGAGCCTCTGTCGATAAACTGGCAATGCCCCGACCAATAGCTTTACAATCATCTCAGACAGACTAACTTGAGTATCACTTGGGTCGCCATCCACCTATTATAGGAGGGTTTGAACAATTCCTTGGGTCTATGCTTGACGGCCTCGAGATGTTGTATGGTGGTTTTTATTTCAGAATTGAAGCCATACTGCACTATTAGGGCCTCTAAGAGGTGCTTCCAATCATGAGCTATTTCCAAAGGCAGATTGTTATACCATTCATTGGCTGACCTTCCTAGTTTAACAATAAAGAGCTTAGCCAAAATCTTATCATCAATCCTTATAGCTCTCATCATAGTCTGATAGTTGACCAAATGTGATCGGGAATCTCCTTCTCCCTTATACTTCTCTAATCTCGGCATTACAAAGTTTTCGGGAAGCCACTCCTCATCATGTACTACTGGAGGGACATGGTAGTAGTTTGGCTGGACATTCTGGAGTTGGCTAGCGTGCATAGCCAAAAAATGCTGCCATAATTCTACTATGTTGGGAGGTAGATATTGGGGGACTATCCCATTTGTACCTTGCTGAAAATTGAGATGGGGAGAAGTGAATGATGTGGTCCTTTAGTTAAACTGCCCCTGGTGGAATGTGGTGCCCCTAGGAGTGACCATAAAGTTGGGAGCAAAAGGTTCTTGGGCCATGGTTAAATATTGAGGTGGTTGGGCTAAAATGTTTAAGCCTATGTTGAAATAGGATGGGGCACCCAGATTCAGAGGGACTGCTGGTTGCGAGGTAAAGCTCCGACGTGGTGGAACGAAACTAGATGAAAGTCTAGCTTTTCTTGCACATGAAGTTGAGTAATCCCAACCCGGATGGAATGGACCTGAATAGACCAATAGTTGACCATTTTGCCCCTAATCAAATTGATTCTGGGATTGAGCAACCCAGAAGGCATTAGCTTGCCTTAACCCTGAATTATCATTACTTCTAGAAGTCTAACCTATCTGAAACTGACCGAATAGTCCTGGACCTTGACTAAATTGATTCGATGCTTGGGACAACGTTAACCCCATTTAGTCATGGTGGTATTGGGGTTGCGAGGTTCCTATGCCAAATTGGGAAGTAGTGGCATGATTTCCAATTGGGTAACCTATTGATAGGTGAGTATCTGAAGTACGGTTTTTTGAATGATGTGGACGAAGGTGGAACTGCCGCACTTGAGCAAATTGATCATTGTAGAGAATGGCACTTACAACATTGGCCATTTTTGAGCTGGTGTTTAATGGGATTTGTTGGATAATTGGCACCTCGTACGAAATCTTCTCATCTATTTCGTGACCACCTTGAGGATCCGCCATCCTGAAACTCTGACCCAAACCAAAAATTGATCTCTAATTTGAACCAAAATCTGAACTTAAACCCCGAATCCAAATCTAAAATCAAGTCTTTGCTGGAATCAGTGTGTGGAATACCCTTTGATGGAAAGTTCTCTAGGTAAGCCATGATGGGGGAAATCCGGATGAGGTGGGAAGTCGGCCTCTTCCAAGCCTTAACTGAAGCAAACATAATCTAATAGCTTCATCAGATATGAAATGCATGTTTAACATATTTGATGTTGATGTATGAGATGCATATGACGTGGCTGCATTACAAAGGGTTAGCATGCCATGATGTGATAAAATTCATGTTTGTTATTCCATTTGAAACAAATAGGGTTAGTCATTAGTAATAAGGACGTAACTCAAATGATAATAAGACCTGACCCGTGTGGTGAGGGCTTGAGGTTAAGGTGACATCTATGTTATGTCAAAGGTTGTGTTTGTCAATACTTGGAACAAACAGGTTGATTATCGTAATACCCGTGTGGTAGTAGGCTTGTGGTTGAGGTGTGACTCATGTTTTGCCAATCCACTTAGAACAAAATAGGTTGACATCTGTATTACCCATATGGTAATAGACTTGGTTTTAAAGTGGACTTATGTTTGACATCTGTATTACCTCATGACATGATTGTCGTAATACCCGTGTGGTAAAAGGCTGAGGTTATGATTCATGTTTGCCAATCCGCTTGGAACAAACAGGTTGATTGCCGTAATACCTGTGCGGTAATAAGCTTGGTTTAAAGTGTGATTTATGTTTACCAATTCATTTAGAATAGACAGGTTGATTTCCATAATACCGGTGTGGTAAAAGGCTGGGCTTTTTTAGAATTCGCAACTATGGCTCTTTCTCATGTCGTGAGGTGGCTCTGTTCAGCTTTTACACAATTGTGCGAGTCCAAGTAAATAGTGCATTGTACTGTGTGACTCTTAGTATAGTGGGTTTGTTACCCCGAATGGGCAGAGGTTCGGGTGCCAAGCAGGCACCGCTTTAACCAAGGATGATCCTATCCTAGGTGACGCTGTCTTGTCTCATCATCTAATTCTAGGTTCAAGTTCGGGTAGAACGGTGTGTTATACCCTAGGCTTAGAAGTTAATGATTCTAAGCAGACAGAGGTTCAAGTGCCTAGTAAGCGCTATCTTGACAATGGGTGGTCCTAACCCTAGGTGACATTGTCTCATTGCGTCTTTCTAACTCTAGGTAGAAGGTGTCGGGATAATGACATGTGTGTATAATTCATGTCTGCAAAACAAATCGTGGGTCAGCATGATGCTTTACATGAAATAAATGTGGTAATGTGATGAACACATAGCTCATAGCACACAGTGTATCACTTCTAACCTTATGTCTCCCACGTATAAGGGTCAAACTTCTAAATCTAGGCTTGGGTCATCTTAATACCGTGAAGTATTAAGGAGCGAACCTACACAAAAGATGCATTTGTTTCGATGAACCTAGGGGAAGTATCAATGGTTTCCTTATATGAGTTCGATCATGGTTGTTGATGTAGAAGGTTCTTGTTGCACTACGATACACTTTCCTCCTTTTCCCAAATAGGTTCAAGAGGGTCCATGCGATATGACAATAAGTGATCTACCCGCTAGGTATCTTTGGTCACCATGGGATCTCAAAGGATACTTTCATAAGCTTCACGGTAATAGGGGCACCCTAATCTTAAAGGCTAAGCCATCTAAAGCATATGCTTTTGTTCAATATTTTAAATGTGGGTTAACTCATTTGACGACTGTTCAATACTCATCCAAAATCTATAAAACTTGTAAGTTTATAAAAAAGATATCCCCTGTGGAGTCGACACTATGAGTGGATGACATTCCGGACTCGCGCGAATGCCGCGAGGTGCAAGCCCCGTGAGAAGGGGCATGGGGTTTTTCGAAAGGAGCAGCACATCGGAGTGACGCACTGCTCGGAGTGAAATTGGTTTACTTTGTGTGAGCGGGCGACACGGAGCGGTGGGCCAAGAGCGCGCGGAGGTTCATAGGCGCGGTCCACCGGGGTGTTTTTAAAAAAAGGAAGGAAGAAGAAAAAGCACCGAGTCTGGGACCCGGGAAAAAAAGGTTAAAAAGAGAAAAAGACGAAAATGTTTAAGATCGGTTCGAACCCGAATCCGCCGTCTCTCAGTGTGGAGTCGCCACCTAGATTAGCTCTTTCCAGGAATTAGAGTCCTGTAAGGCTTAACTTCCGGGGGACGGCCCACCAAGACACAGAGATTCGGGTCCGGGATAAGTTGCTTATTTCTTATTGGATCACATTAAATTACATCTACCGAAAACCGTTTTCTTTTAATTGTGCATATTCGCACTTATGTCATTTTTTGGAGATAAATGCATGATTCACGTATTGCGAAATGATAAAACCTTCACAAAAACAGAAAAATAAATCATCCACAAAAACAGTAAGTATATGCGAAAAATTCGGAAAATAAAATTACAATGCTTCAAAAATCGGGGGATGCAACCGCCCGCTAACCTATTATTTACATTTTCTGTAAATAAAATGTGCAATACCCGAAGGAAAATAAAAGCCTAACATACATCTAACCTGCATCCACAAAGGTTAGCATAGGGGATATATCACGTATGCTCGATTTGATTTTGGTGAGGCCCGTGTGGCCTAATTAAAACATCGACGATTTAAAGTTGTTAATTTAGATAAAAAACAGTTCATTTTTATTTACATGTATGTTGGTCGATTTTATTAGTGAAAATGACCGCATGGCAAATAATGAGGTCTGTTATCCGGGAATATGTTTTAATTCCCTTCGTTGGGGTATTCTAATACAGAAGTTAAAAAGAAATAAAAGAAGAAGAAGGAGAATTACAGCATCATTTACAGTAAAATAAAATAACTCCTAGGCCAAAAATAAAAATTAAAAAGGAAAGAAGATGAACATGGGATTTGCAATTCTAAGAACTCAGAGGCTTTACCCTTTTGGCGTGAATCCACTTCGACGTGTCCGTTAGATCTCCGGGAGCGTTCCTCGTTCGTTTTTGTAGTTTAGGTGATTTAATGTGAAAAGGTTGATATAAAAAACACAACAATCTCCGTTTAATTCTTGGATTTTTAATGTAATTTAATTAAAAAAAAGATTGTTTTCTTGGAAAATAAAGTGTTTATTTATTCAAAAGATAATCAGACTCGGGTTCTAAATTGGTTTTAAACCCGAGAATATCTGAGGATTTAAGAAGAAAAGATGAAGAAATTTGATTTCAAAGATGAAGAAATTTGGGATCCGAAATTGTTTTTGGATCCGAGAAAAAGTTAGAAGAAAGTAAAAAAATTTTTTAGTTTTTGTTCTGAAAAAGAGGATTTTTATCTCTGAATTTTTCCCGTCCCCGTGTACTGAAAAAGACCCGACTATTTATAGATGAAAAAGTCCCGAAAAAATCCAAAACGAAGAGCCTCGCACTCGAGGGGTCTCGCGTGTTAGACTCCCTCGCGAGGCCTCGCAAGGTCTCCCGCGAGGCTCCCTCACGAGGGCTCGCAGGTCGCCTCCCGCGAGGGACCCTTGCGGGAATCCCCGCGAGGGTCGCCTAAGACCCTCATGGGGAGGCCCCGCAAGGGTCGCTAGGGACCCTCGCGGGAATCCCCGCGAGGGTCGCCTGAGACCCTCGCGGGGAGGCCCCGCGAGGGTAGCTAGGGACCCTCACAGGAATCCCCGCGAGGGTCGCCTAGGACCCTCGCGGGGAGGCCCTGCGAGGGTCGCTAAAGACCCTCGCGGGAATCCCCGCGAGGGTCGCCTAGGACCCTCGCAGGCAAGCCCCGCGAGGGGCCCTTAGGACCCTCGCGGGGAAGCTCGTGAGGGTTCCATACCGCCTTCGCGGGCAGTCCCCACGAGGGTCCCTTAGGACCCTCGCGGGGAGTGCGGGCTGCCTCGCGCAGCTTTGCGCGAGGCTACCATTCGCGAGGCTGTCTCGCGCAGCCTCGAGCGAGGCTGCCTCCGCGTGGGATTTTTTTTTTTAGTTAAAATAATTTAAAACGTCCGTGGAGGATTCCCATATGAAGATCGTCGGATGGTCGAAAATCGTGTGATTCGAGGATAAATTTCCCGAAAAGCCGTCATCATTGAATGCGCGAGCTGGTACAAAATCCCGTGCTCACATTCGCCTAGAACAAGGAAAGAAACTGTGATAAGGCTAGGAATGTTCCTGCCGATCTAGGCGTATCCCATCAGTCCGAAATATAGAAGACCTGGTGATCATCCAGCTGGATCATATCCACCCCAAACTTGGAAGAGAAGCCTTCCCTTAACTCTAAAGAAGGGAGAATCCAGGCAGCCACCAAGCTAAGTTAGCTTGTCCTCCTGGATCGACCCCGATGCCTCAGGAACAAAGAGTCCAATTGAGACTCTAAGTTCAAAAAGAAGCCCACATGGCTAGAACTCTCACTAGATATAAAGTTTATCCTGTCAAATAGGATAAAGATTCACTTAAGATAGGATTCTAGTTGAATCACACTTTGAATCAAGCTAGGCTATCAAAGACTGTAAAAGGACCACCAAGGTCACCGCCGCAGAGGTACATATTCTAAAATACTAAAATAATTCCTTACCTCCTCTCTTAAATCTGATCTAACTTAAGCATCGGAGAGGCTACACCGGTCACACGGTTAGTCCCCCATAATGACAGTAGTTATTTTACAGGAACCTTCAGACCATAGCAACAAGGAGCATTAGAGTCAATTTCAATTAGCAAGCTAGCGCGTGGAACCATGTTCAAGGATACTTTAACATTGGTGCGGTGAGCATGGACTGACTTTACTTGCTCGGGTGAGAATTTCAGTTCACACAAACATTCTAATAATAAAAAAACTTCAGTTCCTAGCCAAATCTCAAATGGCTCACAACGGAACGAGTAATCATTTCCCTACCACAGGGATAACTATCACGGGGATGCCACCGCCTAAGACTGGCAACCGCCCCCATGGTGATGGACTCATTGGAGGAGACAACCCTCTACTTCAGTTGCAACAGAAATACAAGATCTCCCCGGAAGAGATGGAAGCGTACTAGAAATCAGTTGTCGAGACATACATCTCTTCTGGCATGATGTATGGTGATTTGAGCAAAGCTGGTTTGGTCATATCTAGGCGTGACACAGTACCGCCTCGTAACTTGATTGATGATTTTGACAACGCGTCGCAAGGACATATGCCGCCCCACCTCTACAACATCACTTAGCCAGCTTCCACACCCATCATCCCACACATGAATCCTTAGATCGCTTCCACCACATTTTTTGCAGCCTCGGATACCATAACCACGCAGCTCATGGGAATGAACTCCGTAGGACAGTCAACTCAATTATCATTACTTCAAGGGCTAGTATCTACAATGAATGATGGTCAGATTCCGCCTGGAGACATAGGGCTGACACTGGCTGCTATCCAAGGGTAAGGAATAGGCATGCAGTCTGTACCGATCCCAAAAGCTAGAAATTTAAAGCGGGCTGTCGAGCCAAAAAGTGAAGAAGAAGATGACCCAGAATTCCAAAAGAAAGCCAAGAAAGTTTTTGCAAAATTGGTTGTCCCTTATCAGGAGGCAACATCGAAGACTTATTTTTCACCATTCAAGAAAAACATCCTTGATCAAACCTTACCCAGGCTCATCTGCATACCCTCATTCGACAAATATACGAGAAAAGATAATCCAAATTAACACGCTGTCAACTTTAAAAATAGAATGGAAATGGCGGGAGCCACGGAGGTGTATATATACCGATACTTTTTAGCCATGTTAGGCAGACCAGCAGCCTGGTGGTGCACCTCACTACCCCCTAATTCCATAGGAAGCTGGGCCAAGGTCAGCGACGCATTCTGCAAACATTTTTTAGGCTCCGCCCCAGCCGGGCTAGTGACAAGGAGTCTGCACGAAATTGTACAAGGCCTAGAAAAATGTCTTCATGATTATTACAATTGTTTCAATGAAGCCTGCCTTGAAGTGCGAGACCTGAATTTCAGTATCGCCAAAGAGGCAATGCTGAAAGGCACGCGAAGTAGAGATATTAGGAATACGATCCTTACCAAGCATCCCAAAAGCCTGCAATAAATGCTCAGTATTGCCAAAGACTTGATACCAGTAGATGTAATAAATTTCAACCAGAGGAGAGAAGGTTGGGGTAGAGAAACAAAGAGAGAGGATAGACCTATATTTGATGATAAAAAGTGAAAAGGACAAGCTAGATCTATTCTAGGCGGATATCTTGATCGAGAAGAAGACTGCCCTAGGTTGAATGCATCTTTGAGTCAGATACTAGTGGCAATTAAAAAGACCCCAGAAAAGAAAAACATTTGTTTCCCTAAAATTCTCGATGGAGTCTCCTTGGGGTGAGATTTGAACAAGTATTGTGATTACCACAAGGCCAGAGGTCATCACACTGATGACTGCAGATCACTAGCAGACATAGTACATGAGCTAATCAAAGCTGGGAAATTTAGCCAATTCGTAAAAGGAATCACTAAGAGGCATGAAAGAAAATAAGGAAGCGAAGATGAGAAGGAAGATGACTCGAATAAAAAGTCTGGTGGCACGAAAGGAGTTATCATGGTGATTGCAAGTTGACCAGAATTCGAGTCACCCAAAAAGAGAGCTAGAAGTTCGTCCAGCAAAAAGAACAATGTTAATGGTGAGGCGGAAATTCTGAAGCCATTCAGAAAAAAACTCACTGGTAGAAACATAGCATGTTTATCCCATTATCATCGAAGCAACAATGGAAAACTTCATAGTGAGAAGAATCCTTCTAGATACGAACAGCTCGGTGAATATCATCACTAAGAGTGTTGTTGAAAAGTTGGGAGTGCAACACTCTCGTATCCAGGCCGGATGCTTGCCACTCATTGGGATTAATGGCTAGCCCATACAATCTTTGGTCGAAGTTACATTGGAAGTGGAAATGGGAAGCCTTAATCACAAATTCCACAGGAAAAAAGAATTCACTATCATTGAAATTTTAGTAGGGTTTAACGTCATATTGGGTAGGCCTTTTCAAACTAAAACTCGGATGCTCATCTTCCCGATGGACTTTGGTATTTCTCATACCAACCACGAAAGGGATCGTAGTCATGATAGGCAACCCCCAAGTAGCTCAAGAGGTATACTTAGCCTCATTATGCAGAGAGTCACTCATGGTGGAAGAAGAATATGAGACTAGTTGGCCTGAGAAAATCGAGGCAGCTGAGGAACTATGAGAGCTCAAAGTCGAGCCAAAATGTTTGCTCAAGATTGGGAAAAACCTTTGCAACAATGCAAAGGCAGAAACAATATGTGCCCTCACTGACCAACAACATATCTTTTCATGGTCATTGGAAGATCTCGTGGATGTCAAGCCTGAAGTTAAGCAACACAAGCTAAACTTGAACCCAAACATCGAGCCAGTCATTCAAAAGAAGAGGAAGCATGTGCCCGAAAGGCAGCGGGCCATCGAAGAAGAGGTAGGAAAACTCTTAAAAGTTGGACACATTAGAGAGGTCCATTATCCAAGTTGGTTATCCAATGTCATCTTGGTTAAAAAAACCAAGCGGAGCCTACAGAATGTGTGTGGACTTCACCGACGTGAATAAAGCCACTTCGAAAGATACTTATCTGCTCCCAAGCATGGATCAACTGGCAGATGCAACGGTAGTCTATTCATTGTTAGACGCTAAATGTGAATATAACCAAATACCAATGCACCCCACTGATGAGGAAAACGCATCCTTCATAACCGATGAAGGCACTTATTGCTACATGGTCATGCCCTTCGACTTGAAGAACGCGGGCAGAATTATCAAAGATTGATTAATGAGATGTTCTAAGATGAGATAGGAAGATTTGTAGAAATATATGTGGATGATATGATAATCAAAAGCAAGAGCGAGGCATAATATGCAGAAGATATCTGGAAAGTTTTTAAAGTATTGCAAGAATATTGCTTGAAGCTCAATCCGGAAAAGTACACCTTTGGTGTGAAAGGAGGTAAATTCTTAGGGTTCATGATCTCCCAATGAGGAATCGAGGTAAGCCTAGAAAATATCGAGGTAATCCTAAAGTTGGAGCCACCTCGAACCCTGAACGAAGTCCAACAATTAAATGGCAAAATCAACACCTTGGGAAGATTTATATCTTTTTCTGCCAAACGATGCATGCCCTTCTAAAAGGTTATGAAAAAAGATAAGGACTTCAAGTGGGATCTGCCTTATCAAGAGGCCTTTGAAGAATTAAAAAGGTTCCTGGGAAAACCACCACTTCTCAGTACGCCCCAACCGGATGACACACTTTACATGTACCTAGCGGCCACCGATGAGGCGGTAGGAACAGTGCTGGTCCGAGAAGAAGGGCAATACCAGTTCCCAATATACTACACTAGTAAAGTGCTAAGAAACACGGAAGTTAGATACCCACAGATTGAAAAACTCACCTTGGCTCTAATCTCTGCTTCCACTCGATTGAGGCCATACTTCCAGGCCCACACAATTATAATGAGGACTAACTTCCCATTGAAAACGGTTCTCCAATGGCCTAAGACATCAGGAAGATTGGTTGAGTGGGCTATCCGATCAGGTGAGCATGATATAAGATTCGAAAGTAGAAGTGCTATGAAATCACAAGTTTTGGCTGACTTTGTTGTGGAATTTGCAGGGCTCGAACCTGCTAAAGAAATCAAAATTGAAGAATGGGAAATCCTTGTGGACGGAGCATCCTCTAGCGAGGGGGCCGGAGTCGGCTTATATATTCAAGGCCCCGGAAAAATCATATATTCCTACGTTGCCAAGTAAGCCTTCCCAGCAACCAACAACGTGGTAGAATACGAGATAGTTATCAAAAGGTTAGAGCTAGCCCGAGAGATAGCACCAGATCAATTGCTACTCAAGAGTGACTAGAGGTTGGTCGCGAACCAGATCAATCGAAACTTTGAGAGAAATGACATTGAAATGGCTAAGTATCTCTCTAAGGTAAGAAATCTTATTGAGATGCTAGAATCAAAAGGAACTGCCTGGAAGATTGAGTACATCTCTAGGAAAGAAAATGAGAGGGCAGATGAATTAGCCAAGGCGGCTTCCAGTAAAGAAGAGTGGAAAAACTTCACACTCCCATACGAGGTAATTACCCACCCAAACAACGAAATGGATGCAAGCCTACTAATAGAGCAACAGGATCTCGGATGGATGAAACCCATCTACGAATACCTCATTGTGAACCAACTACCGAATGATAAGATCGAGGCTACATAAACTGTAAGGAAAGTCATGCGATTCTCCTTGTTGAATGGGGTGCTTTACAAAAAATCATACTGCAACGTTTTGAAAAAATGCTTAACGGCTCAGGAAGGAGCCAAAATCCTACAAAAACTCCATGAAGGAGACTGCGGTACCTACCAGGCGATCGTAACGTTGGTTAGAAGAGTAAGTCTCATGGGCTTCTATTGGGAATCTATGAACTTGGACGTAGAGACTTATGTCAAATCCTGCTACCAATGTCAAATTCACGAATAAAAGTCTCACATCCCTCATGCGGTTCAATGCCCCATTCTAATTGCCTGGCCATTTACAACATGGGGAATTGACATTGCGAGACCCCTTGTTGAAGCTAGCGGATAAAGAAAATGGATCTTAATGGCCATCGATCATTTTACGAAGTGGGTTGAGGCGGTCACTCTCAGCAGTATCGCACCAGAACAAGAGCTGGATTTCGTCAAAAAGAACATCATAATGTGGTTCGGAGTACCGCACCGAATCATCTCAAGCAATGGTACATAATTCACATCCAGTAAATTCCAAGACTTCTGCAAGGAGCTGAAGATCAAAACCCACTTTAGCTCAATCGCTCATCCCTAAACTAACGGCCAGATGGAAATTACGAATAAAACCCTCTATCAAGGAATAAAGAAAAGGGTAATGGAAAGAAAAGGAGTCTGGCCAGATGAATTAGTCAATGTTCTATGGGCATACCGAATGACCCCGTGCCCATCTAAAAGAGAAACACCTTTTTCAAAGGTTTATGGGGTCAAAGCGGTTCTACCCATTGAAATTAGTCCACCATCTGACCGAGTGGCCTACTACACAGAGAAAGAGAATGAAATCAATATGAGATACCATCTTGACTATCTACAAGAGAAGAGTGAGAGGGCATGCATCTTAATGGCCGCCTACAAAGCTAGGATCGCAAAATATCATGATAGAAAGGTTAGAGAAATCCACCTCCAAGAAGGCGACATGGTCCTCAAGGACGCAACCGCCTCTTAGGTGCGGGAAGGTAAAGGTAAGCTGGGGGTGAACTGGAAAGGCCCCTATAAAGTTTCACAAGTTACCGGACCAGCAACCTACAAGCTACAGACCATGGAAGGAAAGGAGGTCCTAAGAACTTGGAATATAGCAAAGCTTAGGCCATATTACAGGGCTTACAACTCTTAGAGGGATTCAGGTGACCGTACTCTTTTCCTTTCAAGGACTTTTTCCCAATGCATTTTTTCCTGAAAGTTTTTGACAAGGCGGCACGCCCTTGGAAGAGATAGATAACTGGATCATACTTTGAGATTGCACAAAAAAGTGCTTAAAACATCGAGGCGGCTCAAATGCATAAGACTTTAGAATCAAAATAAAAAGCGAAAAGCCATCAAGGTGGCTCAAATGTATAAGACCTTAAAATCAAAAGGCGAAAAGCCATTGAGGCGACTCAAATTCATAAGGCCTTAAAATCAAAATGGTAAGCATAAAACCATTGAGGCAGCTCAAAAGTATACGACCTAAAACATCATTAAAATGGTAAGCATGAGACCATTAAGGCGGCTCAAAAGTATAAGACCTTAAATCTTACTAAGTGGTAAAGGCAAGACCATTAAGGTGGCTCAATAACATACAAATAACAAATGAGTTATTCGGGCAGTGAAAAATATATAGAGGCATTCAAGAATACTCAAAAGGCTAAAACAAACATACGAGGTGGAAAATATCATTAAAAGGCCAAAATACAGCTAAAATATTCTTACAAAAACATTGAAGATGAAAATACAAAATAAATCTAAACACCACCCCCTTCTACATTTTGGGGATTAGCTGAGCTAATATCATCACCCCTCTCCGGCTCCTCCTCAACCAACTCATCCAGGGTCGTCTACTCCTCGTCCGGCTCATTGGGGTACCTCACCGCCGACATAAGATCCTCGGGATCCGGGTAGCGAGCTCGGCAAGCCTCGAAGATTAACTGACCGTACTCACGACCGTCCATCGCTGTATTAAGCATTGCTTGGCTATAATTGACAACAACTTTAGGAACCTTCACCCATACTTTGAGACGGTGCTCTGTAAGTTATTCCGAGCTAAAACTAGCTATTCAGCTCTCTTTAAAGCCTCCTCTACCTTCTTATTGGCCTCCTCGAGCTACCGGCCCATCTTACTCTTGGCCACCTTCTAGCTCAGCGACTTTCTTATTGGCGTTCTCCAGCTCATGAGTAGTAAGTTCGTGAGTCTACCCCAGTCGTGCCACATCCCGGCTCTTTCGAGTCAACTTAGCAGCCCGAGAAGCCATTTGGATAAACTGACATGTTATATACAATAAACAAAAATGAAAGCATAAGTTATGAGGGACATCATGAATAGAGACTTCGATGACTGAAGCAGGGTCTCAGCCGCCAAATCATTCCTTTTCGTGGGGAGAGGCAAGATGGTCCTCAATATACTCTACATCGAGGCAGTATAAATGGAGGGATTACCCTCACCCATGAATGAAAGAAGATATGCCTGGAGAGATCAAGACTAACTCGCTTGGATGAGTAGGTAGGGACGTCCAAATTGACACCCTGAAACTGAGATAACAACTTGAGCACCAGCTAAATAAGTTTGGAGAAAATGGTAATAAAAGGGGGGAAATTTAAATTCTCACCGGTTGGAGGGTAGCCTCTCTAGTAATAGGGGAATGAGGCGGCTTCGCAGCAGACTCCAGAGCCTCCTCAGTAGTTTGAGCCTTACGCTTCCTCTTCCTCTTGCTAGGATCTTCACTTTGAATGTCTGGAACTGCATTAGTCGAACCTTAAATAAGCTCAGGCTCAACGTGTTCGTTGGAACGTTTGTTGCCTTTTGATCCCTTGGTGGCCTTTTGCACCAGATCACCGGCTGAAGGAAAGTTAAACACTAAAAAGAAAAGGGAAAGATTAAGTACCTAGAAAAATTTGTGACCTGGAATGATAAATATGTTCTGGCTGACCAGGCTCAATAATTTTAATATGCTTAGCCATAGCCCAACTAATGGTTTGACACAGCCACACTCCCTTCCTAAGAGCTTTAAAAACATCTACCCTATGGTCCAAGCCGGTAGAATGACAAACTAGATTTGGAGAAAGGTTCCACTCGGTTGGGAACCAAGGGTGACGGTCCTCTTATTTGATGAAGATAAAGTAATGTTTGAAATGTTTCACAGAATCCACTATGAGCGGATGACATGGAGCAGGAGGTTGAGAGCACTCAATTTCATAGGCGCGGTCCACCGGGGTGTTTGAAAAAGGTGCACCGGGTCGAGGACCCAGGAAAAAGGTTTAAAAGAGAGGTGAAAATGTTTTTTTAGATTGGTTTAAACCCGAATCCGTCATCTCTTAGTGTGGAGTCACCACCTAGATTAGCTCTTTCCAGGAATTAGAGTCTTGTGAGGCTTAATGTCCCGAGGACGGCCCACTAAGACACAGAGATTCGGGTTCGGGATAAGTTGCTTATTTCTTATGTGGTCACATTATATTACATCTATAGAAAATCGTATTCTCTTAATTGTGCATATTCGCACTTAGGTTGTTTTTAGAGTTTACATGCATGATTCACGTATAGAAAAAGCAATAAATCCATCCACAAAACAGTAAGTAAATGCGGAAAATAAAATTACAAGGCTTTCAAAAATTGAGGGATGCAACCGCCCGCTACCCTAGTAATTACATTTTCTCAAAAATATGTGCAATAGCCGAAGGAAAAATAAAAGCCTAAACATACATCTAACCTTGCATCCACAAAGGTTAGCACAGCGGATATCACATATGTTCGATTTAATTTTAGCAAGGCCCATGTGGCCTATTTAAAACATCGAAGACTTTAAAGTTGTTAATTTAAATAAAAATAGTTTATTTTTATTTACACGTATGTTGGTCAATTTTATTAGTGAAAATGACCGCATGGCAAAATGTGAGGTCTGTTATCTGGGAATATATTTTATTCCTTTCGTGGGGGTATTCTAATAAAAAAATTAAAAAGACATAAAAGAAGAAGGAGAGAATTACGACATTATTTACAATAATAAGGAATAAAAATAATTCCTAGGTCCACAAATAAAGATCAAAAAGAGATGAAACAGAAGATGAGCATGGAATTTCTAGTTCTAGGAACTCAGAGGCTTACCCTTGCGTTATAAATACGTGTTTATTTATCCAAAAGATAATCAGACTCAGGTTCTAAATTTGTTTTAGACCCGAGAATATCTGAGGATATTTAAAGAAAAAAGTGTATAAAAAAAGATTTGAAAATAATTGAAATTTGGAGTTCAAACGTCTTTTGGATCCGAATATCATTGAAGAAAATATTTATCCAAAAGTTAATCAGACTCCGGTTCTAAATTTGTTTTAGACCCGAGAATATCTGAGGACTTTTGAGAAATGTAGGAAGAAGAATGGTTTGAAAATAATCAAGATTTGAGATCCAAATGTGTTTTGGATCTAAATTATTCTAGAGATATATTTTTGGTGTTTTCTCATTGTCTTTTTATCTGAAAACCTTATTTTTTTCTCTAAAATTTCGAGCCCCCTTCAATCCAAAAATGTCCCGAATTTATAGTAATTTGGGACAGGGTAAACTAGGCTCGCCGAACTCTTCGGCAAGGGCCACGTTCGCTAAAGGGTTGAGCGAGGGCCACCCTCGTTGAACTCTTCAACGAGGTGGGTGGCCCAAAGAATTCCTAAACAGGAATTCTTTGGGCCACCGTAATTATACTTTTTTTTCTTTTAATTTAATTTTATTTTAAAATATTTTATATATATATATATATATATATACCTAGATTTCCAAATGACCCAATTAAATTATTTTGGACCCTTAAATATTATAAGACTTTAAATTTTCACTTTAAGCTTTTTAAATATTTTCTACAGTCCTAAATATTTTTTTACGATCCCAAAAATTATTTTATTGAGGAGAACTCCCGTTTGAAGATCATCGGACGGTTGAAAATCGTGTGATTCGAGGATAAATATCCCGAAAAGCCGTCATCATTGAACGCGCGAGTTGGTACAAAATCCCATGCTCACATCCACTTTATTTAAAAATTTATAAAATCCACCCTGGTGAGCAAAGTGATGAAGATCCTCACTGGAGGTCTTCCGCAGAGAAGCAATCCGCTTGAAAAACTTGGCATCAAATCGCATCTCCAATCCCGTACAAATCAGATAGTGCCCCACCAAGTCGATCTAGGCATTGGGATGAATCTGAGCCGGGCTGAGGCAGAATCCCCTCAACACATCGCTGAGTCCCTCTAGGAGCGGGTAAACAAACCCTAACCAAATCTGGTCCATATAAATTCCAAAATACCCTTCAGGTGGGCGAGTAATCCTTTAAGCCTTGGAGGGGAGCATTATCTCACAATTTTTAAGCCATGGGAAAACCTCCATCTCAAATTCTAAATCGACCCGGTCGTGAATCGACTCAATCATATCAACCCGGGGCGTCCTATTTACTATTTCCCTAGCTTTCCCCTTACCTTTGGCCAAGGTCTCGGGCCAGGTGGCCACATGCTACCTCATAGGGTGGGTGGAACTCTTCTTCATCCTCTTTAGGTGAGATGAAACCCCAATTGTTATCCCAGGCGGTACTGCGGGAGTCTGACCCATTTCTTCATCCATCTTGGCCCAAGCCGTAGTAGAAGAAGACTGCGAAGAGGAGGCGGACTTACTACGAGATGCCCTACTTACATCCGAATCAGACGTGGCTTCAATCAAAGGGGGTGCCCTAGAGGTTGAGAAATAATCAGTATAATCTATATTCAAAGGCTTGAAGTATTTTGAATTCGTCTCAGCTATTTCTCTATCAAATTGGCTACTACTAGAGGAGGCTGAATCAGTCATTGTCACCTATTAAAATCCTAATCAGTTAGAAAATATCCTAAAGGATTTGAAGTTAGTTCGAGGCCGCACAAACAACATTTCGGGTACCTACATTGGTATCTAGGATCTAACATCAAGTTGGAGTACAAACATTATTTAACTTAAACAAACTGATTCCTAAGATAAAACAACATAAGTAAAAAAAATTCTGGAAAAAATTACATGAATAGGTTTGGGAAATAGATGGGTAATTTTAGCTAAATACATGCTAGGAAAAATATCAACAACACAATTGCAACTCAAAACTTCGGGAGAACAACAACATTAAGCAAGCATGTAACAGGTGTTCATCATAGATGCAAAACAACACATGAATAAGAAATGAACATCACACCAGTTTGCAGAAAATAATTGCAATAAACGCTAAAAGAATTTTGAAGACTTACTTATAAAGAGGATTGAAGTTGGAGATGAAGTGGGAGATGAACACACAAAGCAGAGCTCAACCAGATCGCCGGAATAGGAGAAGGGGAGAAAATTTAAGGAAATGGTGAAATATGAGAATGAAACCTTTATATAGAGATGAAAAGAAATTTGAAGAGACACTTCTCCCCAGCTAGACACATGGCTTCTTACCTGCCCCACTTTTGAAATTTGAAAATGTGTGAACTTTTCATTTGGCTCTCAAACACGTGTGCCCTAGATTTGCACATGTTTATAAATCCGCCTGGACCAGGCAGATTCAAAATCTAAGATCCTAAGAAACTCACATACCAATGGGGGGACTTCTGTTAACATTGTCAAATATTGACAGGCGCATACGCATCACGCAGAACCCCTAGGCGGACCATATCCACCTGGAACAGGGAAAGATACTACGACAAGGCTAGGAATGTTCCTATCGATCCAGGCGGATCCCATCCACCCCAAATATAGAAGACCTGGTGATCATCTAGGTGGATCATATCCACCCCAAATTTGGAAGAGAAGCCTTCCCTTAACTCCAAAGAAGGGAGGATCCAGGCGGCCACGAAGCTAAGTCAGCTTGTCCGCCTGGATTGACCCCGACGCCTCAGGAACAAAGAGCCCAATTGAGACTCTAAGTTCACAAAGAAACCCACGTGGCTAGAACTCTCACTAGAGATAAAGTTTATCCTATCAAATAGGATAAAGATTCACTTAAGATAGGATTCTAGTTGATTCACACTTTGAATCAAGCTAGGCTCTCGAAGACTATAAAAGGACCACCAAGGTCATCATCGCAGAGGTACGCATTCTAAAATACAAAAACAACTCCTTGCCTCCTCTCTTAAATTCGATCTAACTTAAGCATCGGAGAGGCTATGCAGGTCACACGGCTAGTCCCTTATAGTGACGGTTGTTGTTTTGCAAGAACCTTCAGACCATAGTAACAAGGAGCATTGGAGTCAATTTCAGTCAACAAGCTAGCGCGTGGAGGGATTCTTGAAAGATTGAAGTTATTATAAGAAAGGTTTAGATTTCGAAGGTGAACAAGTCGGAAGAGGGGGCTTGAAGAGTTGATAGAGCCGTAGAGACAATTGTCGAAAATGTCAAGCTCGGTCACATGACCTGTTTCATCATCGCACTCAATGCCCTCCCATGAGCAACAATCAACTCCAACTTTCCAGGAGATCAGCTTGGTATATTTAGTGGAAGAATCACAGCTAAATTCATCAAAGACAAAACTATTCTTGAAACGTAGCAAGGAAGAACGGTCATCAAAGTGGCAAAGGGGATGGCGAAAGGCAAAGAGTGTGGATAAACTAGTATAATGTTTAATAAGAGAAAAACAACAGAATGCAGTGACAAATTAGGTATAAGTAGTAAAGGGAAAGTTGCATAATAGGTATAGGTATAAAGTAGTAAAGGGAAAGTTGTATAAAGGTATAGGTATAAGTAGACCTGTTCGTCGGGCGGGCCGGACTGGGTTTGGGCCAGGCTTGGCTAGTTTTTTTATAAAAAATGTTAACCCAAGCCCTACCCAAGCCCATACTTTAGAACTTCGGGCTCGGGCCGGGTTCAGGCCGGGTTTATAAGATCATTCTCAAGCCCAGCCCAAGCCCATGAATATTTTTTTTGTTATAAATTTTTTTATTAAACTAAGTTAAAAAAATATAAAGTAGATCAAAATATGTTTAAATTTTTAATATAATTGCATTGTTTACTTAAAATCTTTAATATTTAGTAACATTTAT
>CATIWQ010064041.1:0-12624 GCA_949673415.1 Euphorbia schlechtendalii | reverse complement strand
ATAAATTGACATCGTAGTCTGCCTCAAAAGTTAATTGCAAGGTCACGGATTATGGTCCATACATATTTTGGAAATTCGAATTGTTAGGTCCACTTGGTTTGGCTACACTATTATTTTATTCTCTGTCTCTTACCATATTTTGCTTTTTATATTCAAAAAATAGTCATTAGTCCCTCACCATATTTAATTAATACAAGATCCCGTTTATTTACAGAAAAATATTGTTCAAGAAAAAATATTGTGTAAGGAAAAATATTATGCAGGAAAATGAAATATTTTCCTATATTTGGATACATCACTGTAAAATATTTGTTTACAATTCTGAAAATATTTTCCAACTACGAATTTAACTATACAAAATCCTAGTTTAACTTATATATATATATATATATATATATATATATATATATATATATATATGTGTGTGTGTGTGTGTGTGTGTGTGTGTGTGTGTGTGTGTGTGTGTGTGTGTGTGTGAAATATATCATAATAATTATTATATAAAAATTATATTATATTAAGTATGAATTACATTTTTATATAAAAATATATGTAGATGGAGGAGATGAATTTGGTGGTGACAGTGGAGGTAGTGGTGATGGAGGGGGCGAGGAAGTGATGGTAATATAGGTACAAGAAGTGGTGGTGGTGGGGTGGATGAGGTGTTGGTGGTGACGGTATCGGTGTATGAGGAAGAAGTGGATGTGCTGGTGGAGGGAGTGGTGGTGGTGGTGATGGTGGCGACGAATGAAGGAGGTAGTGGTGGTTGTGATGGAGATAATAGGATGGAGGGAGTGGTGGTGGTGGTGATGGTGACGACGAATGAAGGAGGTAGTGGTGGTTGTGTTGGTGTGGGTGGAAGAAATGGTGGTGCTGGAAGTGAATGGAGTGGTGGTGTTCGGGTGAAGATGGTGGCGGTGATGGGTGGAGGAGGTGTTGGTGATGGTGGCGGCGGTTGGTGGGTGAAGATAGTGATAGATATGTTGATGTGGGTAGAAGAAGTGAAGGTGGTAATAGTAGAGGAAGTGAAGTAGGAAAGTATGGGAAAATATTTTCGCATCTTTTTTTTAAAAAACATTTTCCATTATTTACATTACATTTTCATGTTGACTTGCACAATATTTTCCTTTGATTTATTTTTCAAATCAAACAAACGCAGGAAAATTTGGAAAATATTTTCCTGGAAGTAAACGAGCCCTAAATCTATGTCATTATTCATGAAAAATATAATATACAGAATTTTTTTATATTTGTTTATGCAATAGAGAAAATTACATCCTGAAATCAAATTAACATAAATAGAACATACTTTTTATTATTTTATTACTCGTCTCTTACCATATCTCTTACCATATTTTATTTATCTAAGTACATAACTTCATATATTTATACCATTTAATTATTTATTTTTTTAAAATTACTCATTTGAACTTATATTAAATGAAAAAAAATTAACAACCCTTCCCGAATGTGATTCGAACCTAGGTACTTTAAAGTTCACAATTTCCATTTATACAATGAACTACTTATAAATAATATATAGACAAAGAAATTTGAGTGTAATCTTTGTTCACGGGCACATGGTTTTGTATGAAAATATTTAATAAATAATATATAAATATATACACACTTTCTTAGTGTCAAACATGCGAAAAAAATATATTGATTGTATATAGCTGAGACTTGTAGTTGTGAATGACTCAACAGATCAATTTAATTATTCTTATAAAATATTAAAAAAACTATTACCGTAAATTTTTATGAAAATGACATATTTGTATGTGGAATCAATGCCTAATGACACTTATAATATGATATAAATTTGGGTGTTCGGCGGATGATTTAATATTAAAATAATTTTAATGTTTTCATAAATAAATAAGTTTATTCATTGATTAATATAACACTTCATAGTTCTAGTTTTATGGAGACTTGGCGTTGCTGTTTTAGTCCGGGTTTGTACCGAAATTTTGGCATTTCCCTTTGGTTCATCATATCGTGGCTGGTTTGGAAACGACGCAACATAGTAGTGTTCGAGGGTGCCACTAGATCGGAAGACATTTTCACGAAAAGCATATACCTATGTTGGTTCATTTTTTTATTGTAGTAGTTGTTCGCTTTCCTTTTCAACCTCGGACTTATTTGTTAACTCGAGGCTTTTGCTTTGTAATTAGACATTTGTACTCCGTTCTCACGTTGAGAATGAATTATTTATTTTAATAAAAGAGAGGTGGGAGTTTTGTAGGCAAGTGTGGAAAACAACCTAGTTGAGGATTTCACCCCGAAATTTTCTTTCGTCTTAACCTTTTAGCTTTTGGAGAGATACATTGTCTCTTCGGGAGTTTTTCACAAAAAAAAATATAACACTTCATAGAGAAAAAAATGGTGTAAAATAATTATGATAACAATTATAACAAAATTTATTTGATCCGTTCATATATTATCCTAAAAAAGACAAAAATTATTATTCGCCTAAAACTTGAATAATTGAAAAAATAAAGCTTGATTTAGACACTATAAAAGTTTCAGGGTATTCATCCGACCCGGACCAAGCATGTTCTTATGGACTAAATTTAAACACTCATTTTGTACAATATCAAATTTGAGTCCGAACCTCTGAAATTTATGGGTTGGACTTTATTTATATATATATATATATATATATATATATATATATATATATATATATATATATATATATATATATATATTAATAAATTTTGAACTTTATACTTCCTCTAATAAATTTTTAAATTTGATTACAATAGTTCATACATATATAATTACACTATATAATAAAAATTTGAAGTTTGAATGTAATTACATCTAAAATTTAGGCATACATATATAAAAGTTGTTTTTATTTCAATTTAGTACATCTAACAATATTAAAAGAAAAATTATATACTAATCGTAGGTTAGCTTGAGAATGATTTTGTAAACCCGACTTGTTTGAATTCGAAGTTTTAAAATGAGGATTGAACTAAGTTTGATTTAATGTTTTATTAAAAGTCAACTCAAATTTAACCTGACATATTCGATTAATAATTCTAATATGCAATAAATATGTTTTCAAGTCGGGCTATCTACCATATCCTTTGGGCTAGGCTTGGACATCATATTTTACAAAGTCTTGCCCCACTTGGAGTTGTTAAAGCCCCAAAATTTGTGGACTGTGCTTGATTTTTTATAGGTGTAACCAAACCTGTACTAATAGATAATGATTTTATGTATTATATGTATATATATTATATATGATACCAAACTTATTGAACTTTATAAGTATACTACAATAATTCTTAAAATACATCAATTAATTCAACCAAATAATATAATTTTTTTGGTTGGCAACCAAAGAACATAGTTATACGTAAGATCTAGATATATATGTAAAAGATTTGCTTTATAATTTCTATTTAATCAAACAAAAAAAATTTAAAAATAATACATATATTCCTGGAACAGGGTTTAAAAATGACAGCATATGCGCGGCCCGGTGTAATATTTTTAGTAAAAGTCCGATGATCGAGGCTGAGCCAACACATAAGGTTCATATATTATAACACTCAAACAATAATCAATTGAGTGTATCTCAATTGATATACATCTCAAAACAAAAATGAGAAATCCTGAGTTCGAAACCTAATCTTGTAAGAAAATCATATTTCATAAAAAAAAACCACTCAGTTAATATATTTGTGGAATATAGGTTTAATGATCGTAAATTAATGAATGTTGAATGTAACAAAGAAATCGTTACTTCCTAAGCTTTTTGATTTGTCTATGTAACTTTTATTCCTTTTGAGGGTTTGATCTTAATAACATGGTCCTAAGAAAACTTGTATAATGAATTTCACATACGAATACGATCACTCTTGTGCGTGTTCATATTTCATAACACTCTATTAACATACTTATAGGAATTTGTTATGAATAAAAATAAGTGTGTTGTTACTTGCAAGTTAACTCAAATTCATCATTAGATTATTCGAAGTGCTCCTGTTCTAAATGCAATGTTGTTTATGCTTATGAATGCTTTCGTTATGGGCAAAATGCTGCTTATGAGTAATAGATCCAGAATTCGCTATTCTCAACATTAACTAGTAGAATTGATGGCATAAAGATGTATAGGGTAATTAGTAGAGTAGATGTTAGAAACCTTTCAATGCAGGATCTAGAATACTTGAGGCATTAATGATAAATAAAAAAGAGATCAAAAGCACGTTTTCCAAAGGGAAAAATTGTATAGCCAATAGGAAGCAAGTGGGCGATTCACCTCATTCACACTTCACTTGTGTCATCTCCTGCGTTTAATAATATGGATAGTGATGAGTTGAATTTTTTTTAGTAAAAGTATTAGCATTTAATAATGGTGGCTTGTTACAGTTGAGTTTTTAATGATTTTTGCTGCTTTTAACAGAAATCTTTGGGGGTGCGAAACTCGAACGGATAATCTCAAATTTAATACTACTTGTATGTAAACATAAATTATACTCCCCTACTGTATTAATACAAATCTCACACACTATTATTTTAGTTAATAAAACAATTACATATCATAGTATTTTATGTAGGAAAATTTTGTATTACCGGCACACGTTGGAGTAGTCCGGATAAAGAAAAATAATTATTAGAAACATATAATGCATGCATCAGCATTGTGTTAGATGCTCCCCACCACCACCACATTTTCTAGTTTTCTTTCTGTATGTTGCAAGTAATGGTGTGTATCCTCTACATACCACCAAATTTTCCTTTTTTTTTTTTTTGCCTTACTTTTTCCTCACAATTTAGTTCATACATCAATGTCACATTTGTTGTCAAATCTCTAATTATCACACATTATATACTCCATTTGTTTCATTTCCATGTGCTTCGTTTCTAAAAATACTATGATGATTATTTTCGAAATAATGTACTTAAACTTAATTACTAACAATGTCTTTATAATAGTATAATTTATCGATATATTTTCTATTTGACATTAAAATTTATCCCCAATTATTCTGATGTCCATTCCAAAATATTCAACAATAATTTTTTATAAGTTTAATATAATTAACATTAACTTCAAAATAATTAAGCATGCATATATATAGGAGGTACCTTGCTTTTCTCATAGTATTTTTTAATTGAATCAATAAAAATTAAGATTATTTAAAAAAAACTCCCCATATTTCAATGGATTTAACGCCTTGTTTTTTTTAACAATTCAATTTCATTTAGTATATGTTGATCCAGACAATTATAAAATTACTCTCTTGTCAGTTCAATCAAATTTAGTTCTATTCTGTGATGAGGAACAAGGCTGGAGGCTTTAAGAGGATAGGAATTAATTAATGATCAAAGTTAGGCCCGTTTGTTTACTAAAAAATATTGTGCAAGGGAAAATGTTGTGCAATGGAAAATGTGAAATATTTTCCTATGTTTAGCTACATCATTATAAAATATTTTCTGATATTTGTTTACAATTCTGAAAAATATTTTGCAACCACAAATTTAACTATACAAAATATAAAAATTATATTATATTAAGTATGAATTACATGTTTATATAAAAATAAATGTAGATAGAGGAGATGAATTTGGTGGTGACGGTGGAGGTAGTAGTGATGGAGAGGTGGAGGAAGTAGTGGTAATATAGGTAGAGGAAGTGGTGGTGGTGGCGGGGTGGATGAAGTGGTGGTGGTGGCGGTGTTTGAGGAAGAAGTGAATGTGCCGGTGAAGGGAGTGGTGGCGGCGGCGGTGAATGAAGGAATTGGTGGTGGTCGTGATGGAGATAATAGGATGGAGGAAGTGATGGCTGTGTTGGTGTGGGTGGAAAAAATGGTGGTGCTGGAAGTGAAAGAAGTGGTGGTGTCCGGGTGGAGGTGATGGCAGCAGCAGGGCCAACTTTAGCTTAGGGTGAAGTAGGCTGTCGCCTAAGACCTCGTGAAGAATAGATGAACAATAAAACCCCTATTTATTGTTCTTTAAGATTGGTATTAAAAAGCAAAGTTCCATTTATTTTAAAGCATTTTATCATCTAGTTTTAGCCTAGGGCCTTACAATTACTAAGGCCGGCTCTGGGCACTAATGGGTGGAGGAGGTGGTGGTGATATTGACGGTAGCGGGATGAAGATAGTAATGGATATGTTGATGTGGGTGGAAGAATTGAAGGTGATAATGGTGGAGGAGGTGAAGTAGGAAAGCAAGGGAAAATGTTTTCCCATCTTTTTTTGGGAAAATATTTTCCATTATTTACATTACATTTTCATGTTGACTTGCACAATATTTTCCTTTGACTTATTTTCCAATTAAACAAACATAGGAAAAACGTAAGAAAATTCGGAAAATATTTTCCTGCACAATATTTTCTGGAAATAAACGAGCTCTTAGTGTGTATCGATTTTCTGAAAGCAACACGGTAAAATGAAAGTAATAGTAATTGTAAATTTGTAATTGTGTTGTTATAAATATTGCATATTTTATTTATGAAGTGGAAAATTATGTGGATTTTCTTTGCATATTATCACATGGAAGGCTTAAATCTTTTCTCTACAAAGGCAGGCAAAACGAATATCTTCCATTTTATTATATTGTTCATCCACTAGTTTGCAGTGTTTTTTATTATAGTGATTTCATTTTCATTTCAAATACTAACTTGAGTAATTCATGGTTTATTAAATCAGATTATAAATGTTGTATCATTTTAGGAGCAAAAGGCAAAGGTGTAGAACTTGTTAGGGCACAAGTTACACATATTAATTTTAGGGTTGAAAATGGAGCAAGAATTATCCGAATTCGACAGGGATCCGCTCCGGTAAGGATAGAGAATCTTTAATAAGAATCTTTCGTGAAGCGTGGATGTATTATTTTCTCCTCAAAACCTTTACGGATATGAGATCAAGAATGCATTACACGGTCCAATAAATCCCCGATTCCGATCCAATAAAACCTCCAATGGAGAATTCCCAAACATTTTTAGAGCTATAACCAAAATATCTAATTAATTTTCATATTTTATGTTAACCATGGATAAATATTGGTGAACTATGAATATGGAATTATATTAAGTACTTTATTATAAGAATATGAATTTTCTAACCTTAAATGCTTTCGTGTATAAATCAAATTTGTTTTGTTTGTTCTTTTAAACTTTTTTAATTTCAATATTTCATATATTTAAATCTTTATTATCAGATATGTTATTTTTTATGTGCTCTAAGAGATGAAGAATCTACTATTTTTATGTATTATCTGAAGAATCTATTATTATCGATGAATTACATGAACTTGGTTTTTTTGAGCCAAATTAATTTTCTACTTAGAATTTTTGTTTTATATTTTTCCTTGGAATGTTGAATTATACTTAATTAGTTTGATTTTTATTTAATGTTTTTGCTTCAAATCTCAAATAACTCATATTTTAAACTTTATGGCTTTAAATTTATCAAACATGAAAACAAATATTTAGTTTGATTTTTCTAATATAAGTAGAGAATTGGAGAATATATACCCGATGGAGAATGGAAAAAACCTGATAAGAAAATGGTGTAAAAATTATCTCCGAATCACTAATGGCTATGAATATGAAGAATATTCTTTTCCCGAAACTTTATTAGATATGGAGATGGAGATGGAGATTGCATTACCCGTCTCATTTACCTCCACTTTGAACCCTAATTAATATACATCCGACAATTGGAGAATGATTACATTGGTTAGTAATGAATGAACCTCTACGTACATATAAATCAAAATGACAACAGAAATGTTTACATTTGACTAAAAAAACCCAAGTAATAAAATGAATGAATGCCCTTGCAAAGGAAATCAGCTAAAGAGGAAAGTTGTCGAACCCTTCTCATTTCTTCTTTCCCCGTGTTCTCAAGGTACAAAATCTCGTCAAAGTGGGCACATGAATACATATTTCTATTGACATAAAAGGTTGCAAGTCGTAAGAGGAACTACTGTTTAGATGCTAACTGAGAAAAAAAGAAGTTAAAATCTTATAGATAAGAAGGTAATCGACCATCTAATTTCTTTTCAAGTATGAGTCGCTTGCCAAACTGTGGCGAAATGAGTTGAAAGAGCCTATACCTTAATGGGAGACATCTCATAATTACCACCAAACCCCAGCTATATTTCACTTGCTTTTAATTAATATGTGAATTTAGAAAGTACGTACCCAGCACATTATTTTGTGAATGTTAATCTAGATGTAGATGTGTAGTAAGTAGCTAAATTTGTAAGGCCATTTTTAATAGATACTGGATTCTATCATGATGTGATATTTAGAATAAATATTCACTTTGAGAATGGTAAAATATACAAGAATTTTAAAAACTGAGCTACAATATATTATATGTTTAAGTGTGAATCGTATTTTTTAAAATACAATAAAAACAAAATTATTAAATGATTTACTGAATATTTTATCTCCTCGTTAAAATAATATTAGATTAATTATTCAATCTTCTATTTGTGGAAAAATAAACTAACAATGTGCATACATAAATAATTATGACACATTATAAATGAAAATCTATTGAGGAGTTATTTGTTTATCCATTATTTATTTATATTCATTGTCAAGAAGATTATTAAAATAGAATAAAATAATTTTAATAACTAAATTGTGTAAAATATATAAAAATATGTTGAATGAACAGTTTCTGGTGAGAGTTGGGAAGAACATTGTAAATAAACAAATAAATGTATAAGTTAGCATCAAGTTTTATCTGAGTGAGTCATAGCTGAGTCATAAATTAATCCAACAAAGGAAATAAATAATAACATCATTAATTAGGTCAAACATACCAATAAACCTGTCATGTGAAAAATATTAAGAAAATTGAATACCAAGATTTTCCAACATAATCAACTGTAAAGTGCAATCAATATCGAGTACCGTTTTTCTCGTTTCTATTGTTTGTTGTATATAAAATCCAAAAGAAAAGCACTCTTATTATTTAGCTGATCATTATAAAGCCTTTAAATTATTGTAAATTAATTTTTTACATGAAAGTAAAATAAGCTCAGATCGTAATCTTCCTTTTTTCTCTCTTTTTTTTTCTTCTTTTTATTTTTCTTTTTGTTGAGAGACATTCATCACCATCTAATTTCATTGAATTATGGAAAAAACCACGAGCCCCACTCTGTATTATTTTAATTATTGCAATGATAAAGGAAGAAACTTCATACTAGTGTCTTGACCAAATAAAAAAATATATTCACTTTAATATGGTATTGTTATTTCTTAAATTGCCTCCTAACGTTCTTGTAGTTTTGAGGCTAAATCATTAAAACTCATCTCGTGGATAGCACATTATTAACTGTTGTTTCATAACTTCTTCAATAGTCTTTTATATTTTTTATATTTAATAACATTTGTAATTATTTATTTACAACCGTTTAAAACTATATCAGAGATTACAAAAATTATTATTAATAATATACAATTATTAATAACATTTAACGAGAACTGCATTTAGACATTAACAGTTAAACTAAATGAGCTCTCAGCATTTATCAAAGTGTAGACAATAGTTTGTGGATTATTTAACTTAATAGACATGACGGGTATGCAATTGAGAATAATTGTGAGATAAATTTTGTTTGGATAAGAAATGCCCAAAATACTTAGGCACGAAGTTAACTTGCTTATAAAATGATATAATCTCTTGTTAAATGAATTTATATTATTACCGGCTGATAGTAAAATTATAAGATTGCGGACAAACTATCCGTATGATTGAAAGAATATTATAATTCTATTTATAATGGTAATCTTAGTTAGGGTGACGCAATAAAATTTATTAATATGACATATTTGATATAATTTTTATAAGTAAAAGTACCCAGAAATTTAAGCTATCCCAAATCAAGTGTCATAT
This sequence comes from Euphorbia schlechtendalii, assembly GCA_949673415.1. Taxonomy (NCBI): domain Eukaryota; kingdom Viridiplantae; phylum Streptophyta; class Magnoliopsida; order Malpighiales; family Euphorbiaceae; genus Euphorbia; species Euphorbia schlechtendalii. The sequence goes on along the minus strand of CATIWQ010064041.1, from coordinate 2,746 downwards.
TTTACTCTAGTATTTGGATTTAATTAATTAATCAATATGATAATGATATATCATCGAACAACTCGGGAGAATGCGAAATATATGCTTGTTCAAGTTCCATCGCGATTCGGGGATCCGGGAATAGCACCCCCAATAACAGGGTTCCAGGGGCAGCAGCCCTTGACGGGGCCCAAGGGCAGCTCCCAAGGCAGGATGAAGCTGCCGGGGCGCTTGATCTAGCTGCCTAGGATAAAATCGGCACCTTTAAGCTTAGTTTATTTGACAAAAAGTTTTTCCATAGTTTCACCGTTGAAAATCGAATATATGCAATACAGTAAATTCAATATTTATATAAAATAAATATTTAAATGGAAAAAAAACATTCTGGTTGTCCCAGAATGGGTGTTATCAACCATGTCTTTAGTTCATTTTCAATATATATATATGAAAGAAAATATAACACAAAGGAGACAAAATAAAAAGAAAAAATAAATTGAAAAATTCATCACGTGTTAAAAAATGAATGAGAATCATGATTAGATACAACCAATTTAAAGCAATTGATTTTTAAAACGTAAATTAATCGTTGTTTGGGTTTGTAAAAAGGCTCACCGTTCAATTCTTTTGAAGTGGAACCTGTTGGTTCCAGACTTCAAGATTGGTCAACTAATCGTGAATTATTTTCATTGATTAGTTTACCTACTAATTGACTAATTGGTAGGTACTCTACCTATAAAAGGTAGTCCTTGGAAATCCAAAATTCATCCAAAAAAAATTAAGAAAGCTTTTAGTTCTTTTTGTAGAGCATTATTCCTACAAAAGAGTATTTTGAGAGTTTTCTCTTGTAGAGTAATTTATTACCACAAGAGAGCAATTAGTGAAAGGGGTTAAGTGATTTTACCTTGTGAGTAAAATTGGAGTGTTTCCAACTGTCCTAAAATTATACCTCGAGTTTGGGTATACTTGAGATAGCTTGTATTTTGTATTCCCATTATTTATTAGTGGAGTTATCGGTGCCTAGTGATTTTTCCCTTTCAAGGGTTTCCACTTAAATCTGTGTTTCTTTATTGCTTTACTTATTTTATTTGTTGTTGCGAATCTATTTTAGTTAACATATATCACACAGCTACTGAATTATCTGTTCGGGACCTAACAAGTGGTATCAGAGCGGGTCCCACAAAAGGTGGTTGTGTTAATTAAAATGGATGGTTTTTCAACATCCATGATCAAATTGAATGGGTCCAACTGGTCAATTTGGAAACCCATGATGGAGGATATTTTGTACTGCAGAGATATGCATGAAGCAATCGAAGGAGACACTGCTAGGCCCAAAGACATGAAGGATCCCGATTGGATCAAGTTGAATAGAAAGGTCATTGGAACTATTCGCCAATAGATAGATTTCAACGTGTTCGGTCATGTCTCGGAGGAAACGTCTGCCCATGAATTATGGATGAAGTTGCAAGATCTTTATATTCGAAAAACTGTTGGGAACAAATTATTCCTGATAAATAAACTTGTTAGCATGAAGTATAAGGATGGAACTCTTGTTATCGAATTTCTGAACGAATTTCGAAGTGCCATTAATTAGTTATCTTCTATGAAAATCACACTAAAAGATGAGGTTCAATCCTTATTATTGCTCAACTCTTTACCAGAGAGTTGGAATACTTTGGTAGTGTCTGTGACCAATTCTTCCCCAGATGGAATTTTATCCTTAAACCACGTTGTGAGCACTCTGCTCAACGAAGAGACTAGGAGGAAAGTCACGACTAACGAAAGCAGTGAAGCTTTTATCACCGAATACAGAGGTCGGAGCAGAACTAAAGGATCCAACAATTCAGACAAATCCAAAGGCGGAGACAAGTCTAGAGGCAGATCCAAGTGCAGGGGTAGAGTCAAATGCTACCATTATGGATTAGAAGGCCATTTGAAGAGGAACTGCCGAAAGTTGAAGAGGGAACAGAAGGATGACAACAACCAAGAAGAAGATAGGAACACCACTGCAACAACTGAGGAGATTATTGTTTTATCTTTCAATCATGAAGAACAATGTCTCCAAGTCTCAAGTCTAGATGAGACAGAATGGGTGATCGACACTGCAGCATCTTATCACGCCACTCCCAACAAGGAGTTCTTCACCACCTACAAAGCAGGAGATTTTGGGATGATGAAGATGGGCAATAGTGGTCATTCCAAAATTATCAGAATTGGTGACATCTGTGTCAAGACGAACACTGGCTGCACACTCATCCTCAAAGAAGTTAGGCATGTTCCTGATTTAAGGCATAACTTGATATCTTGTGGTGTCTTGGATCGTGAAGGGTTCGAGAATTTCTTCGGAGTAGGAAATGGAAGCTTACAAGGAATTCTTTGGTAATTGCAAGAGGATGAATCACACCATTGTGGAAAAGGTTAGATGCATGCTCAAAATGGCTAACTTACTTAAGTAATTTTGGGGAGAAGTAGCACGCACAGCCTGCTATGTCATCAATAGGTCACCATCTTCCGCTCTAGACTTTAATATTCCAGAAAGAGTATGGAATGGAAAAGATGTTCAATACTCTCATCTGAAGGTGTTTGGCTGCAAGGCATTTGCACATGTGCCTAAGGAGCAATGATAAAAGCTTGATGATAAAGCAAGTCCCTGTATCTTCATAGGATATGGAGATGAAGAGTTCGGGTAAAAACTATGGGACCTGGTGGGCTCTAAGTGCAAGCGTAAAACTGACACTAGCAGTCGCACAACTAAGGCAGTGTACCTATC
>CATIWQ010064032.1:0-12843 GCA_949673415.1 Euphorbia schlechtendalii | reverse complement strand
ATGAAGTATTGATATATGGTATCACTATGTTACGTGATACGCTATTATATTATAAGAAATACCTCACTAGCTTAATGTTATTGAAGACAATAAAATTTCATGAAGTCTAAAAAAGTTGTGTTATACATAGTTGCTAAAGGCGCGCCTGATGTAGGGCGCCACCCTTGGAGCGTTGGCATAGCATAGGCGGGGTGGTGTCCAACGGGCGCGCCTCAAGTGCGCCTTTGAGCGCCTCACAGGTTCGGCTCAGAGCGCCTAGGCGCACCTCACGGACACTTCTATTGTAAGGGGTTTAATTTTGCATAATTATGTTTTTTACATCCATATTTAAAAGTTTTAAATAATAATATAAGGCTAGATATTCCTAATTCAATTCTTATTAAGGCTAAATCAACTCAAGTATAGATATTCTTAATAAAACATGTAAAATTTACATATATATATACCTCCAACAATTCTAATAAATGGTTTTAACTTACTTTAATATATTTTCCATCTATTTTAAGAGTTTTAATAAAAGACATACTGTCTAGATATTCCTAATTCAATTCATTTTAAGTTGGATTAATTCAAGACTATATATTCTTAATATAATATGTCATTTTTACATGTATATGTACCTCTAACTTCTCTTAGTTCTTTTTTGTTATGTTATTGCATCTAACTTCACTTTGTAAGAAAAATATTTTTTGTAAATTTTTGGCGGCTGATGTACCTCAGGCACTCGCCTTGACTTCGGGCTCGCCTTCGGGCAAGGTTAGCCTTCTTGCGCCTCGCGCCTCTAACAATTATGGTTTTATATATAATAAATCGGAATAATGTAAGTATACAAAAGAAATAAAACAAGTTTTTATATTCGGGCAAGGCTAGCCCTCTTGCGCCTCTGTGCGCCTCACGCCTCGAACAACTATGGTGTTAGATATAATAAATCGTAATAATGTAAGTATACAAAAGAAATAAAACAAGTTTTTATAATATAAGGATATTATTATTATATAGTAATGATTGGGGTTTTAAAGTCTTAGTAGTTTGAATAGATTAGGGGGTTTAGATTTGGGAATGAATCAAAATTGAGTCTTTCGATATGAGGAATTGCTAGGAAATGGTTTCCGGAATTTAAGGAAACGAGTTTCCAACGTTCTTTAATTGTAGAAACGGCCCGGAAACATCTAGTAGGGGGTTTCATAGGGTTTCCATTTCTGAAATGGATGGGAAACGTGGAAATGTCGTGTCATTGGAGTTTCCATGCTTCTTAGTCAATAACCATTGGAGCGCAAGATTACAATGGATTCGAGCTAGAGTAAAGTCAATAATACCAAAATGAATGTTCAGTGACTTCATTAACAAAAATTATATTTTGCTGACTATGGAGGTACAAATATTATTATTTACTTCCATAAATAGTGGCCAAGTATATTCCGTAAGTTGGCTGAAGTGAACCATCTAATTTTTAGTTAATCTCGAGTCCTGAGCTGATTAAATCGAATGGAAACTTACTAAGTTAGGCTTCTTAAGGAAAAGAAGTTGTCTCTTGAGCACAAGTTTTGAGGTTAAAATCATTTCCAACTACCTCAACCAATCTAGTAGTTCACATCTGGCATAAATTCTCGGATTATGTAATGCTTATGTTTTTATTATTACTAATGCGTTTCTCATCCTACTCTCTCCCTCTCCTTGGCTCATTTTTTTTCTGATTTGTTTACCTTATTTAGTTTCTGTTTTTTTTCAGTCATCGCTTCGAGGCAATTTAGGTTAATCATGCTTCAGTTTATTGCCTTCTTTCAAAAATATTGGTCAAATATGTTACAATAGAATAATTTGTAAAATATAATGACAAATCTTCAGGGAAGGGACCCCGAAATTTCTGTTATCTAGATTGAACTTTACTCCAGTTAACTATGTTTTTGCTTCACAGTTTCAGTGGGAATTACTGATTAATATTTTGTTAAGTTCATTCACCATTTTTTTTGTAGAAGTTCAATATCATTTTTGTCTCTCTTGCTACCTTTCTTGCATATTGGTGCTTCTGTTGCAAACTTATTTTTATATAGATTGACCTTTTTACGCATGCAAGTATATAACTAAAGCTTGTTCAGGTACTGAAATGCTTGAAACGCATGTGGCTATCTGTATCATGTACATCTAGATTTTTACTCCTGTCTTATTTATTTCTTTTGTGGTTGTGTGAAAGATGTATTATCATAAATAATTAGTCAGGTCTTCGTTATTATTGATTAGTATCTTTTGAATAATACATATAAAGAAAACGTGAATATCTTGTTATCTTAAAAGTTAAAACTATCATTTTTGGCATTGATCATGAAAGTAACAAAGTAATTTTGGTATAAAACTTCAACGCCCTGAAAATGAGCTGCAACCATACAGCATATGAAAATGAATTCTGGAACTCTTACAAATTGGCAGGTGTATTCATTGGATTGGACTGCTGAAAAGAATCGAATTGTTAGTGCATCTCAAGATGGGCGGTTGATAGTTTGGAATGCTCTAACAAGTCAGAAAACTCATGCCATAAAGCTTCCATGTGCATGGGTGATGACTTGTGCCTTCTCTCCATCTGGTCAATCTGTTGCGTGTGGCGGTCTTGATAGTGTGTGTTCAATTTTCAATCTGAATTCACCAACTGATAAAGATGGGAATATAGCAGTATCAAAGATGCTCAGTGGACACAAGGGTTATATTTCCTCCTGTCAGTATGTACCAGATGAGGACACTCATCTGATAACAAGTTCTGGAGATCAGACTTGCGTTTTATGGGACATTACAACTGGCCTTAGAACTTCTGTTTTTGGAGGAGAATTTCAGTCTGGACACACAGCTGATGTGCTAAGGTACGCTAAATAAGGTTGTAGAATTTGACAATTGTTCATTTTTCCATCCTCTGCGTGATGGATATTATTTGAAAAATATAAATAGTAGCTTCAAGTTCATATTTCCATCCTCTACGTGATGGATATTATTTGAAATTATAAATCGTAGCTTTAAGTTCCATTGTCATGCTGTCATGCATCAGTATGAATGGCACAAATATTCCAGGGTTAAGTATTTTTTTAATTAGAGAACTTATTGCCATTTACTTTCAAGGGACTTCGCTTTGTGTTATCCAATATATTATCCTTTGGTCTTGAGATCATTTAGATTTGTTAAGTTCCTGTTTGCATTAATTTCTTTTGATTGTGAGAACTGGACAACACGGTAACAACCTAAACAACAACATACTTCCTCCGGTGCCAAAAGATTATCATCTTACCCAACCTTCCATTTTCCCTTTTGTTTGTCATTTTTAAATATCAATGCAAAATTTAACACTTTTTTCCTAACTTGGCCTTGCATTAATTAGGAAAGATATTAAGTATAAATGAAGTTATAAGACAGTAATTAAGAAGGAAAATTTCGTAATAAAATAAAAGGAAAATAAATTAGTCATTTTAATAGTGTAATAAATGTTTTATTGGTTTTGATAAAAATCCTATAATGACAATCTTTTGGCACCCAAGGTGGTAGTAGATAACATCATGTTAAAATGTGGAGCGGCAGAAATAGTAAAGCAGGAAATCTACTTTCTCGAAGGCTATTAATAAGATATTCTCCATTTCAGCGTATCAATCAATGGATCAAACTCAAGAATGTTTGTTTCTGGTTCATGTGACTCAACTGCCCGATTGTGGGATACACGCGTTGCAAGTCGAGCTGTGCGAACTTTTCATGGGCACGAGGGAGATGTTAACACTGTAAAGTTCTTTCCAGATGGAAATAGATTTGGAACAGGATCGGATGATGGAACTTGTAGGTTGTATGACATCAGAACTGGGCACCAGCTTCAGGTATACTATCAAGAGCAAGAACCTGGTGACAATGATGTCCCACATGTGATCTCAATGGCATTTTCCATATCAGGAAGACTTCTCTTTGCTGCTTATTCAAACGGGGATTGCTTTGTCTGGGATACTTTATTGGCTCAGGTATACACCTTTTTTGCTGTATGGGAGTTAATTTTCATTTTGTCTTTAAGCTTGGGAAAATGACTTCATTTCCTTTTTTGCTATAACATTTTCTAAGCTCTACAACTCTACATTAAGGTGTTGTGCTGATTTTTCTAATCATCATTACTATATGCATAGTACTCTAGAGCTCAAAGCGCAAAAAAGCGACCGCTTAGTAATGAAAAAGTGCATTATTATAAATATATCCAAAATATCATAGGTTTAGAAAATTTATAAAATATAGGCACATAGCCACTTAAAACTAATACATGTTAAAAATATTACATGTCATAATAGTCCACAACAAAAAAAACAAGTTACCAAAATCCAAATATCATTAAAATCTAACCCTGTGCGCTTTTCTTTTACAAAGCGTGCACTTTTTGCACCCCTGCACTTTGTGTTCAACCGAAGAGCAGAGGGTGCGCTTCACTTTTGGCTACTATGGTAGTCCATATTTTAATTTGAGGAAATTCTTGTTCATTTACCTTTTTATACATTTTCTGGTGGTTTGCATCAGTTGTGACCAGAGATGAATTGGATCAACAGCGTTTGGTTGTAATTTCAATTTCGATCATTTGCAGGTTGTTTTGAACTTGCGATCTCTGCAGAATTCACATGAAGGCAGAATAAGCTGTTTGGGCTTGTCGGCGGATGGAAGTGCCTTGTGTACAGGAAGTTATGATTCCAACTTAAAGGTTAGTGTGCAAAAAACGTCCATTTTCTTTCAACGCCATGTTTTTGAAAGTTATGTAACATGAAATAATTCTCTGCGTGCTATGGTAGTTAGGATGCCCTACTAAGGCTTTATCAGCGTTAATTACTACGCAGTGTTGAAATGAACTGAATGGAAAATAAGTTGAAATAAAACAAGGCCTAAAGTCTTCATCCTTAAATTTTGCACATCGTCTTTTTTTTTCTTAGCTTCCAAACTAAGGTAGACTTGGAATTTCAATTTTGTCACAAACAAATTATACATGTTACCATAGGATAGGGATTTTGGCAAACGATAAACCATGTTGCTAAATATAATATTATATATAAGGTTTCCATTTTCAAGTTTTACTGCAGAATATGTTCTTCGAAAGCAAACCAGACCATATTACTATATGTAAATTGTCACTAGGAATTATTTAAGTACTAGTCTCTTTTTTTTTACTGTAATATGCCTAAACTGGGAACTGCAGAATCTTTTCCTGTATTTGGTAGTTTCTCTCGAAAATATTTGTGATGCAAGTATCGATAACTTTTACCTACACTTGATTCTTATGTAATATGTAATGTATGGGTGCTTTTTTATCTCTCAGATTTGGGCATTTGGAGGCCATAGAAAGGTAATCTAAGGATTAAAATGAAAGAATGTGCTTGCAGCTGCAATCCTGTTCATTCGTCTCTGGTGGATTCCTTTTTCCGGTGATTATCAGCAATTCAATGAAGAAACATCATAATTTATGTCACCTCTTTTAATGTATTACAAAATTAGTTAATTGAAACTTTGTCGCTATCCAAAATTAAGTTATAAATGATTGTCCGTGTCTTTCTTCAGAATTTGATTATTTGATTATCGGTACTGTATAGAATTTGTGCAAAGTGCATTTTTGAGCTTTAGAGCGATTTTGTACTTTGTTTCTTAATTTTTTTGTTGTGTTTGCTTATTTTTCACAAACGAAAACTTTGCAAAATAAAAATATGTGTAAAAGGGGCTGAATTAAAAAGGAGGAAAAATGGTAAAAATGATAAATTATTTCGGAAAGGTTCAAAAATATATTGCTGCTTAAATGTACGAGTTCATATTGTAATGGCAGGCTACCACATGTGACCTTGAAAAATTCGAACATTTAACAGAGCGAACTCTTTTATCATTCAGTATATCTAAATTATTTTATTTGCTTCTCAGTTCAGATAAACTAAATCAATTGAAGTTCAGGAGACAACTAATGTACTTGGTGTTTGATTCGTGGAATATTAATTATTTTAATCAGTTTATGTGAAGTGTTCATATGCTTCTCCAATTCAGATAAACTAAATCGATTTATGTTCAGGAGACAGAATAGACTTACCTTAGGTGGTTTCTTGTTTGTGGAATTAAAAGGGTTTCTTAAAGAATTCTTAGTCCATTATGTCACTTTTCGTTGTATTCCCCAAAACGAACAAACTAACGACATGACAAATAATCTTACCAAATATTTCACAACCCTTTCCATGCAAAAACGAGATCAATGGCTCAAAATTCATATAGGAAATTTAAATCTCAGACAGATATCAGATATCAAACAAGCTTGACACATAGTCCTATATATAAAAGAAAAATAAAATAATATTAATAGCAACAAAAAATTAATGTCCTCGGGACCTGAATTGTTGAATGATAATACAAAGAGCAAGTACAATTGGCACATTAAAAGACAATTTTGGAAGAAAATTACTCGGTCAAACGAGGTGGCAGATGGCGGGCATGCAGAATCTTTCTGTAACAATTATTATGTGCTTGCAGTGAATGAAACACAACAAGTAGAAGTATTAGCCGCATGCCACAATCTCATGGATGGCATCACTAACTGATTCATCTTCGGATCTGACTGCCAGTTTCATTGCAACTTCCTTTGGACCATCTACTCCGAACTGCAACCTCACCAGAACCTTCACATTGCCTATGAACACACCCGATAGCAGGCACGCATGTGACCTCGAGTTGTTTGCAACCACCTCCGTGCCCTGTAGTAGAAAGAGCGAAAGCATGTTAGCAAATTGAACACATTATTCTCATAAGAGCAGTACCACATGACAAAGTCTCAAATCAAAACGATGTAAAAACTTCGCAAAAAATTTGACAAGTGGCATAACTTCTACGTTTGTGGATCAACACCCCCATGAAGTTGACAACTTTTATCAGAGACCACCCTGAACTTTCAAAATTTCCAACCAGCCCTCAGAACTTGGCAAAAATGCACCAGTTTGCCCCCTCATCGCCACATATTTTGGTTGGTTTAACTTTTCAAAGATGCTATTTTTCTCCCTCCAACCAGAAGTTGACATGTGGCAATGTGGCATTGAAGGGGGGCAAACTGGTGCACTCTTGCAAACTTCGAGGGACTAATTGGACCTTTTGATAGTTCAGGGTGACATCCGACAAAAGTTGTCAAATTCAGGAGGATCTTGATGCATTTGGCCAACATAGAGTGATGATTCAAGAAAATAGTACATTTTCTATATGCATGACATGAATCATATGAAACATCCTATTTAGGAAGCATGGAAAACCCTAAACATTAATAAATCCCCGTTTCCGCTTCCATCTCGGAAACCTAAATTCACGTTATATTGGCGTGTTTCCAAAAAATGGAAACGTTTCAGTACTCCCTTGACCCTATTATCACATCCCTAGAGAATAAAATATCACTACAATCTCGTAATAAAGAGTCAGAAAACTAACCTCGCAAGGTTGCATGCCAAGAAGGTTGATGACAGCATTAACAGCTTCGGCCAAACTCTCCCTGGGGCCAAGGCCGTACTCATCCACCCGCTCAAAATCAGGGCCCATTTTTTCCCATTCATTCCTGAAATTGGGAACCCCGACTTTCTTCATGTAATCAGCTGAAGTAACCTCCAAGTCCTCAAGTTGGTATTCATCTTCAACACCGTCTTCATCTGCTTCACCTGTGCTTGGATCAACCTGAACCAGCCACCCAACCATTTACACAAATCTATATTATAAGCTCTACATAATTTGTGCCACTGTAATTCTTTTTTTCAGTTTTCATGAGGTGATCAAATACACACGGTTAGTCAGAACACATGCTTCAAAAAGTGTAACCGATGTCTTAAATTAATGAACAAAGCATAGTGTTTGGATTTTGGAAAAGTGAATGCAAAGGTTTCACAGCAACAAGAAGGACAAAGGATGTACCTCTTTCACAATGAATCTCAACATATTTGAAAACTTCCCAATTGCTGGGACTCCCTCTGGCTTCTCAAATGCCACAAAAGTTTGTCCAGGTGAATCGTAAGGAAGAGACCTTAAGGGCTTCGATGCCACCTCAGCGAAATCTTCTGCTTCCGAAGCATCCACAACAACAATAACCTGCCAGTAGTTGGAAACACCATAAACATGTGGAATGCATATATAGCCTTGCAAAAGATGAGTTTGAGTAAATTTCTACTAATCAGTCATTACATTTTCCAGTAGTTGCTCCGGTATGGTATTAATGCAGTTGTACTGAAACACGACATGCCCATCAAAAATGTGTTTCACAACATTAACAGCATATTCTGTCTCTGCTTCTGTAAGCTCCACAGGTGCTGAAGACTGTTGTAATACGAAAATACAGAACTTGTTAATAAGCCCAAAGAGTTCATCAATACATACTGTAACATACAAACTCAAATACTAGCAAATAGTAACTATATCAATCACAAAAGAACATCTCAGTTAACTAACCTTGAAAAGCTTCCCGAAACTTGAGAATTCTGGGATGGAGGAAAGCAGCCTTTCATAAGCATCCACGGTAGATGGAGGACCAGCTGGAGGAGCAGCAATACCAGCTGGCTTCTTCCCTGGGGCTTTCTTTTCGGCAAGTGGCTGAGATTTAACTTCCCTTGGGACAGAATGAATATCAAAAGGCTCTTCCGAAGCCTCCTGTAGTAACAAGGCATGCATCAAATTCCATTACAATACAATCATTAGATAGAAATAAACGGGATGTTCCCAATTCCCACTGACTAGTAATAATTAAAACCAATGAAGCTCATATAATGATAGTTTTTCCTGCACTACCATACATCTACTTCATAATTTCAGTCATAACACAATGGGAAGCAAATAATGAAGTTAAACTAAAACAATAATCACTAACTAGTTGGTTCTGAGTTCAAAGTATGACATGGCAAACCAATATTTTCATTTTGTGAAATGAGGATCATGCAGGCGTCTCGTGCTTTAGAAAAAAATACATCAAGTATTTAAGCACTTATCTTGTAAGCCCAATCTGAAGACTTAAGGATCAGCTATAGACTAATGATGGCCTCTTAAAAATAAAAACCACGTTGGAATATTTTGTAGCATCTAAACTATATTTCTCAAACCTAGAGAATTGGCCACTGATAAAAGATTATGATCAGCAGGGATCAACACTGATTGCAGATGCGATGCAACACAGTAATTGAAGCCACAAATCTAATCACATTATTTTTACAACTAGTTTGGTAAAACCAATAAGCAGTTCACAACTTCAGGCAGACTTACATAATTTTTCAAACTCGTCTCAAGATTAACTAGTGGAACATCCAGCGGACCAAAGAGAAAATCTTGCACATCCTTGTCAGTTTCAACAACTTCGCCATCACCTCCAAGTGTATTAAGATAAAGTGTTGCCCTATCACGGACCTGTAAGACATGTCAATACAGGTAACATCTTAACCACAATACAATAGACAGGCATGCCCATATAACGGGAGGGAGACAATGCAAGAAAAATGTGATAAGCAAAAAGAAACTAACCTCATCATCACTGTCAAAGACACAGCGCCTCAGCAGCACAAATATGCGTGGCTAAAAGAGAAAAAAGAAAAGATTAACCAATAGTCAGTAGCCAACATATCACTAAGTTCAATTGAAGAAAATATCATTCACACATGTGCAACACCTTCAATGTATCCACCAAAGCACCAAATTTTGCCATTGTGCTCACAGCAGCAGCTCGAACAGTAGCGTTTTCAAGATGCACACGGTTGCAGATGTAACGTATATATTTGCTGGGATCTGAGGTCTTTGGCCCTTCAATGCCCAGAAAATGGAGAATCTAATTCAAGAAGAAAGAGGATAAATAACAAACAGATACAACCTCTTAAAGAAACCTAAAAACAAAAAAAACTTAAGGTCACCTGCGTTGAAAGATATGTGAATTCACAATCTTCAATGAACTCACATAAATGAAGCAGCCCACTTTCCTTAGCATCAGGAATATCTCTGATGAGTATAACAATGGAATCCACAATTGCTTTTTTATACTCAAATCCACCTTCTTCTCGGAGGATGTTGCTTAAGAAATTCATCCTTCAAACGCCGGAAAAGACGATTAGTCTATGTTTCACCAATAAGATCAAAATGAACCAAGGCAGGCTAAAATACTCACAATGATCTGTACTTCAAGGGAAACTTCAAACACAGTGACCTTATGGCTTCCACCACAACAATTTTGAATTCATCTGCAATGTCAGACATGAAATTTGTTATCTGCTTCATGAGGCGATCCACGCTTGATTCATTCCCGGTCTTCAGGAGTGTTGTGATTGCAAGTGTAGCAATACTTCTGTTCTGGTCAGAAATTAAACTCTCCATATCAATATTGCAGTTAGTAACAGCCATTGGATGAGTCATAGCCACCTGTAAATCAACAGAAAATTACAGTAATATATCCCTCAACTTCTTCAAAATATCAAAAGAAACCATAATCATTCCCCCACAAAGATAATCCCTGTCAGAAAGGGTTCAAAAATCGGAGATAATTCAAGAAATGCAAACTTTTTTGGAGTACAGAAAAATAAGCTGACCTTGTTCAAGGTGCGGACAGCTGCAAATCTCAGAACAGGTTTGGAAGAGCTCAAGAAGAGCTGGAGGACAGTAATTGCTGGGGTCAATTCTCGGCTTGTGACACCACTAAGCTCAGTAATAGCTCTGGCAGCCTCGAAAATCACCATCTCAGCCTTATGGCGCAGACAGCCCTCAAGAAAATCATAGAAAGGACGGTCTCCTGTTTGTGTGTTAGCAGCAGACTCCCGAATAACCTGTTTATAGAAATTCCATTATAACAGCTACAAAATAAGATTTGAAAGAAAAAGAGAGATACTTTCAAGCATCACACTCACCTGACTGGTATACCGTATCAAGAGGCATTGGGCCAGTGGTGAGCGAACACTTCCCCTGGTCAAACTGGTAACTAACTTGCTGACAGCTAATCGATCATTCTGCCGTATCTGCAAGTTTAAAACATCATTAACATCATTAGTCCATTTATCCAATTAAATCTATAAACACTCCGATAGCTCCCCTAGTAGTCATTCAACCAATAAAGCACTAAAAATAAAGACATCACGGAAGCATCCACTGTAGCACAAAATAAGTACGGAAGTGATGGAAAATTCCAGCAGATTCCATCTAACTTAATGATGAACAGAAAGATAAAATTCACATCACTCTTCCAAAATTACTAATGACGCATGAATAGTTGTATATCAAATATTTAAAAACAAAAACCAATTATATGGACCGCAATGTTGCTACTCAACCAAAACTATAATTACAATTAACTTATGGCTGCAACATACGCCACGAGACAAAATGCAAGGAAAAGTAAAAGATGATCAGCCTAGACAAACAAGCTTTGTGAACATCAGAAAGTAGGTATTATATGTAACAAATAACCAGCAGGTGCGCAATTAATCAAAAAGTATGACATGAAACACATACACGACAAGATTACAAATAATAAATAGCCATAAGTTATAAGAATAAACTATTTAAAAAGCCAGAAAACCATCAGAATACTTGTACCAAGGGCTTAAAATACAAAAAAGAAGAAGAAACTATTGATAATTTGTAATGAAAACATTAATTTCGCAAAACACAAATACAAATAATCAACGCACCTGATGAAGCAAACCCAGCGCATGGAATTGTACAAGGGCAGCTCTTGACTGCACAGCCTCCTGAACCTCATTACTCCATCTTTTCACTATCTCTGGATTGGTCTGTCATATCAGTCAAAACACTATGTCAAACTGCAAATCTTGAAAAAAGAGATGAGATTCAAAAGACTTCAGTATTTATTTACCTGAAGCAAGTGGATCCCACTAACCAAGGCTGCACTAGCAACCACAGGGTTCTTGTCGACAATAGCTTGTTTCAGATACCGCTCAATCTGGGTTAGTAAGGTGCCATCTGTTATCCGACAAAGCACACGAATAGCATTTGCACGGAACATATCAGTCTTGCTATTCATGTCCTTCATAAGGGAGCTTGTGACAATGATGACCTTTAGAAATGAACATAATGAGTCAGTATGTATACTCTCACATTCGATGAGTTAACAATAGATGGTTATTTTAAAACAGAATGTAATTACCTCATCTGATGATGGAGATAACTCCTTTATCATCAAATAGACCATTCTTCTTAAGCCTATATCTTTAGACTGAAAGAGTTTTGTTACAGAAAAGAAAACTTCTGTGGCTTCAACCTGTAAGAACAATATAGAAACACATAATTCAGACAAGTTCCCATCAAAATACAGATATACACATAAATAATATGTAATATCAATTTAATAAAGTATTGATACATGACCAGTGAAGTCAATATAATAGGAATTAACTACAAGAAAAACTTGACCTTTGTAAATGAGTCTCCTTGGTTCAGAAGATATAGAAGCTTTGTGATGACCTGTGTGCAAAATGGCAAACCAAATTTTAAAGAAATAAAAATATTCATTTTCCCACTTGCCTATTCCTTATTCTTAGATAGGCAAAGGGATGTTAGCATAGTTGTTAAAGGCACGCCTCGGGCGCGCCTCAGGCGTGCCTGACATAGGGCGCCATCCTTGGAGCGTTGGCATAGCACAGGCGGGGTGGTATCCAACAGGCGCGCCTCAAGTGCGCCTTTGAGCTCCTCAGAGCGCCTAGGCGCGCCTCACAGACACTTCTACACTAAGGGGTTTAATTTTGCATAATTATGTTTTTTACATCCATATTTAAGAGTTTTAAATAATAATATAAGGCTAGATATTCCTAATTCAATTCTTATTAAGGCTAAATCAACTCAATTATAGATATTCTTAATAAAACATGT
>CATIWQ010063992.1:0-20166 GCA_949673415.1 Euphorbia schlechtendalii | reverse complement strand
TCAGATGTTTGTGGCCCCTTTGAAACAGAGACCTTGGGAGGTAACAAGTATTTTGTTACTTTCATTGACGATGCATCTCGGAAGCTATGGATGTATTTCCTAAGAACAAAGGATCAGGTATTCCAGTCATTCCAAAAGTTTCATGTCATGGGTATGAACACTTTTGCAGTAAGCAAGCAAGCATTTAACAAGTTAAGAGCGCAGCAAGAGTGTGAAAGAGAATAACACATGTTGAGGAAAGTAAACAAACCTATGTGGAAAGATTACTAAAAAGAAGGGGGTAATTTTTTAAATAAAAGATGGCATCAAATAAAGCTAAAGCCAAAGGCAACATCATTGGCATATATTTTTTAAGTTAGACCACAATAAGAAGGATCGGAAACTTTATCCTGAAGAATGTGAAAGGGGCATTTGCTGAAATCCTAAGAATTCGAATGACCATGTAAATATCTTCCTAATATTAACATGAGGTGAGGTCTTCCTATTGTCCTTCGGACTGTAACTTGGCACCAGAGCAAACAGTCTGAGTTGAGATTTGAATTCGAGCCAAATTTAGAGTAGATAAGACAAATCAGATATAAAATATAGAATTTCTATTTAACTTGTAAGCAATACTGATATATTACATGAATTTTAAATGGACGATGGATGAAACTAAGGTTCAAAATATAGGAAAACTGTGTTCAAATAACAAACAAAAGGGAATGTTTCTCTTAGATTTGTTCATTTTACACACTAGAGATACAATTATCCTTTCATGTTAATGTCAAAAGTAATTTCACGATGACATCATGAATCAGTTTCAAATCTCCCATATGCAAGGATTTAAATCGGATTATTATCAAATGTGTAAAGGCTACCGATCATTTGCACTTTGCTACAATTAAATATATCCAAACTCAGCAAAAAGAAAAATATCTTTCCTCCTAAAACTTAACTATATAACTTCTATGGTGTCGACTAGATGGGGATAGATCATGCAGTAGCACTTTGAGTAGCTTCGATGGTACGAAATGGAGGCGCCTCACCGAATTTCAAAATGTAAGCAGTTTCATAAACAGGCCCCAGCTGCAGTATTACTTGAGCATCCAAATAGGCATCACAAGCAAAACACCAAACTGACAGATCACTGTTTCCAAAGTCCAACAATAAATTCTAACTTGAAAAGATCTAACAATAATAGCAAAAGAAAACCCGTTTAACTGTACAAAAAATGTCGATAAATAGAGTACCTGTAGCTGAGAGCCAGACAGTGGCTCTTCTGCTGATAATGCTGCAGCATATGTTTATTCACAAAACGACTGCATAGCACATCCTTACACGACAAGCACAACCAATTTTCGCTTGGATGCTCGCACCTAAACTCAGTCAATATATCAGAAAAAAGAACACTTGAGCAACTCAATTTCTACACTTGAGAAACTTCTAACACACACGAAACTGTATATTACTATTAGCATAATAATCAATCAAGCTGTATATATATTAGATCTTCATCTTTCTGACTTAATTTGACATAACAAGTCATTGATCAATCACAACTTTTGGAGGTTCCGGTGTAAAGATCCCTTGACATAGTAGACAACATGAAGTGGCGGACTCAAATCCAATTAACTCTATTCATCATTTCATTGATTAAACTCAATGTGTGCAATTATATGATAGACGGAGTCAGAATTTGTAAAATTAAAACATACCAAACAAAACTCGAATTCTCCATTATATTTTTATTCAAGTTAAAATTGATTTTACAATTCAACAGAAAAGAAAAGGAAATGAGAAGGAACCCTAACCTGTGGCAAGGGGTATTAGGAGTTGGGATATGAGAGAGATCCAATGACAAAGAATCCAAGTGATTGCAAGATGTTCGAGCCTCAACCCAACCCGACTCTGAACCGTACAACTTCATCAATTCATCGTCTTCCACCACCGCGATTTCCTTTTACAAATCAACTTAAATTCCTAAATCAATTCACTAAAACTTAATGAAGAAAAAGAATATTAGATTGATTGCTTACCAGTGGAGGAGGAGAGGATGAAGAGCCAGAAGCTTGGTTCGCCATTGAAGATTGTCCGCAGGTAGCAACTCAGGATACAGAGTAAACAATTTATAAGCAGTGGCAACAATCGTTTCGTATGCCTTTGGCGGTTTCTTTTTTCGACTTGATGCAGGTGAGTTTCCCAACTGAATTTGTTTGTATAAGGAATACGGCCTCAACTAACCATTGGGCCTGGCCCGAACCCGTTTATATGAATCAGGCTTGGATACTCTTTTATTGTACTAAGCACGGTTTGGAAAATCTGATGGGTGGGCCGAGCCAAAGTTCAATTTTAGTAAAAAAGTCTGAAGAAATCCAATTTTACCGACGAATAGGTATAGTGTAAACTAGTTGATTCGTGTTCAAACTTAACTAAGTTCGTCTTTAGGCTTATGAGTTACCTTTACTGGTAAAATATATTTTACTTTAGCTCAACTGCCATCACTTTTTATAAAATGGTAATTAAAAATTTATGTAAGGTTTTTCCTGAATTTTTATATTAATATGTGGAAAAATGGCTTGGCTCGGTAATTCATTGAGCCTATTTTGAACTCATCGTTGAGCCGAGAACCATATGACTCATTAAAACTTGTACAATTCTGCTGAAAAACAATTTGATTATATATGAAATTGATTATTTGGTAAAATAATTGAATTATTTTATTTATTGATATACTTTAAACAAATGAATTATTTAGTGAAAATAATACATGTTATAAATAAAATTGATTTAATTTTTTATACACTAATAATTATATAGATTGATTAATGTTGAGAAAGAAATGAAAAAAATAAGGCTTTTTTTTGTTTTCAATACTTTTGCATTTTATCACAAAATTGAAAGTTCAGTAAAAAATAGTTTCTCACTATATTAAAACTGAATATCAATTTCAATATGCAAGTAAAAATGATTAGGCTTACATAAATTATTATTTCGAATATGTGATGGAATTAGACCTATTTGTCAAGCGGGTCGGGCCGGGCCGGACTTTTTACTAAAAACATTTAACTCAAGCCGGATCCAAGTTCATATTTTAGAACTTCGGACTCGGGTCGGCTTGGGTCGAATTTACAAGATCATTCTCAAACCCGGTCCAAGCCCATGAATATATTTTTTATTACAATTTTTTTATTAAATTAAATAGGAAAAATATAAAATAAGTCAAAATATATTTAAATTTTAAATATAATTGTATTGTTTGCTTAAAGTCTTTAATATTTAGTAACATTTAATTGTAATCAAATATACAAATTTAATAAAAATATAAGATTTTAAAATAATTATAAATTTAATGTATAAATATATAATAAATAAATAAAATTATTCGTCAAACCGGGTTTAGGTATTTATATAAAAATCAAGCCCGGTCAATAATTCTTCGATTTTGACGGGCTCAGGCTCGGATCAGGTTTTTATAAAAAATGAATATCTAAACCCGGCACGTTGAAGCGGGCTCGGACCACCCACCTGGCCTGCGAAGAGAAATAATAAATTTGATAAAAAAAGAAATAAATAAAATGGACTCAACCGAACCCGGCCCGAACTAGAGATTGTATTCATAGCTCTAGGGTTTGTTGACGCCATTATAAAACTCACTTTCTCTGATCTCAACAGATTCTCTGCGATTCTAGGGTTTACAGTAGTCTCATTGCGCGGCTTTGCATCTTCTAGCCTTCATTGAAATTTGTCGAATCATGGGTCACTCCAACGTCTGGAACTCGCACCCCAAGAATTACGGTCCTGGTTCTCGTACCTGGTACGGTTTTTTCCTTCTCTCGGTTTGGTACTTGAGAAACTGTAGGATAATTCGAAATCAGTTTCTTATATGAGTAATTTGATGATAAATGGCTCGACGAATCTACTTTTTTGTGCTTTTTTGAAAACCTTTTAACTTTGTTACTAACTTTGGTTATGCAGTTTGATTTGATGTTTTTTGTGCTCAATGTTTGCTTCTATTAGTTTAGAGTTGTGATTGATGAAGATTATAATTTTTGGAATCAATTTTCCTTCTTTGTTGCGAAGATTCATGGAGTTGGATTATGATGTTAAGGCTGCCCCACTTTCTGTTTCCTTGCAAACATTTGAATTTTTTTAAAAGCTTTCAATGAATATTTGACTTTCTCATATGTTTATGGCAAGTTTTGGGAAGAAAACGATTTCAGCTCAACATATTTAAGGAGCAGCGGAACTTTTAAATGCATTTCTATTAATTTGCTAGGAATTGTTGATGAGGAGATTTGTGATCCGACCTCTGTTTTGTATATTTCCATTTCAGCTGAATTTTATTGTGTCAATGTTTTTTTATGTTCACAGCATGATATGGGAAATGTTTTCTTAGCTTGATACAAATGTATGAAATAGAGATTTATGGGCTGTATTCTGTGTTTGTTCTGTGATAGCCGTGTGTGTGGAAATCCCCATGGGATTATCAGGAAGTATGGCCTGATGTGCTGCAGACAATGCTTCCGTAGCAATGCTAAGGAAATCGGTTTCATCAAGGTATGAATCATCAATTTGTGATCTACTTAATTGCATTTGAAATCTGTAATTGGAATATCATCCAATGCTCTCTCTTTACTTTGCAGTACCGCTAAATGATGAACCTCTTCGTCAAGAGCTAGAGATGAGGAGTCTGCAAGAACGTATTTTAAGATAATTGTTACTTAAGTTTATGTTTTGTTGAACTTTGATTGATGTTGGATAGGATTTCTTTGAAATACCATAACAGTATTCTGGACATTATCTTCCAATATTCATATTTTGTTTACTTCCGTTTTCTGTTCTTTATTCTTACTCTTGTTGACTGAAGTTAGTTGCTCTGTGTTGGGTAGATAATAGGATAACATCTCTTATTAGGCATGTTTGTCGGAAAACAAACCTTTTGTCCTCCTGCCTGCTGTGCGAAACTACTAAATGACGTATATTAGCTATATAAATGTCATAAAATTTTTAAAATTTTAACTTGTTTATAGATTGCAGTTATTGTAATGTTACAGAAGATGTAGGCATTATATTTAACATGGCTGAGTTATATTTGGATTGTTTAGAATAAACTGGAACTTAGTGACTCAGTCAGAGTTTAGTTAAGGGATACATGTCAGATTGCGGTGATAGTTTGATCAACAATAGGAAACAGCTAGTGTTTTTTATGTAAATTAGTCTTTGAGAGGCTATGACCTCGGGCCTTGCAATTTTTATCTGGCTGCAAATCTATTGCTTGGGGCTTGAATGGCAAAATTTTTGGTCCATTCTTATTGTTCAATTATAATGTTTAATACATACTTTTGTTGCTAAGCTTAATTTCTCCTTTTATGTATAGTATATTTTTTAGGCTTGCAGCAAAATCTTTGGCTAGTGAAATTTATGGTGTGAAACTTGGCATAAAAACCTTATAGTTTTGGGTTCCCCTAGTGGAGTTTAACTAGACCTGGGCCGGGCTTGGCGAGTTTTTTTACTGAAAATGTTAATCCAAGTGTAGCCTAAGCCCATACTTTAGAATTTCGAGTTCGAGCCGGGTTGGGTTTACAAGGTCATTTCCAAGCTCGGTCTAAGCTCATATTATTTTTGTTATATATTTGTTTATTAAACTAAATAGAAAAAATATAAAATAAGTCAAAATATGTTTAAATTTTTATTATAATTGAATTGCTTACTTAAAATTTTTAATATTTAGTAATATTTATTCTAATCAAGTATATAAATCTAATAGTATTAAATATAAAATTTTAAAATAATTATAAATTTAATGTATAAATAAATAATAGATAAATAAAATTATTTGCCGGATCGAATTTGGTATTCATATAAAAGGGAAATACAAGTGAATACCATATTTGAGTAAAATATTTTTCCTTTTACAATAATAGAATAATATTTTTATTTTACTCATTTATTAAGTTTTGATTTTTGCTTTAACTGACTTTTCACATTTCTCATTAGAAATGTCTCTTCTTCCTTGTCTCTGTTCTTTTTCAATTTTGCTTTCTCTATTACTCTCTTCTTCTTCTTCTTCTTATTCATGTTCTCTCTCTTTTTGAATCACGATTTGTGGTGTTTTCATCTGATTTCGTTTCATCAGTTCGATCGTGATTTTTCATCAGATTTTGATTTCATCGAGTTTGTTCTTATTGCGTGAGTTTTGATTTGTTATTTTCTGATTCTTTTTCATCTTGTTTCTGGATTTTGGATCGTGATTTGAGTTTTCCGATTTGGATCGCGATTGAGTTTTGCGATTTGGATCACGATTTGAGTTTCAGATTTGGATTTGTGATTGAGTTTCCTGTTTTGGATCGCGATTGAGTTTGTTTTTTTATTTTTCTTCTTTTTTCCAGATTACGTTTTGTGTTTTTTTACCTTGTTTCTCTTTTCTGGAAATTTCAGTTGTGTTGAGATCTCTTTCTTCTGTGTTTTTGTGTTCGCTATGGTTTTTTCACTTTTCAATGAAGGAGATTTATTATTTTATTACATTTTATGAAGTTTGAACTCACGATTTCAAGTTTTTCAAATATGATGTTTTTGTGGTTTAATTGTTAACAAATCTATAAGTTTTTTTTAACAAATGATATTACAGATTTTTCAAATAATTGGATATGAAATATAATAAGATCCATTTCAGATTTCAAATTCAATTCTAGTCGTAGATTATGTTATATGCCTGGTATAATGAGTATTATACCTGGTATATGAGTATTATATTTGGTATAATAATCATTATAACAATTCAAAGAATATTCAAATAATTGGAGATGAAGAAATTATTAAGATCCAAATTCAGATTTCACATTTGAATAGTATATGGTCATTATACCAAGTATAATGGTAATTATACATGGTATAATAGCCATTATAATGAATAATATTTAAGATTATTCGATCAATTGGATTTAAAGAAGGTATCAATATCAAGTTTCATATTTCACATTAGAATCCAGTTTTTAGATCTTGTCATCTTACCTGATTTAATACAAACTAATATTATAAAAAATAATTGAAGATAAAAAAGTAATAAGATCAAGTTTTAAATAATTTGAATAATATTATAGCCATTTTACCAGGTATAATGACTATTACATCCGGTATAATTGTCAATATAACAAAGAATATCAAAGAAATATTCAAATCATTGAAGATAATGAAAATTTTAAGATCTAGTTTGAAATTTCATATTCGAACAATGTAATAGACATTGTACCAGGTATAATGTCTGTTATACCTGGTATAATTATACTCGAAATTGGTGGTTATACTTATGTTCACGTATTTTGAAATATCAAAACTTAAATTCACGTTTTTTGAAAAATCAAAAATTAAAATGTGAGATTTGTGAAATTACACCATGGCATATCTAAGAATTATTTTGACTTTTTCTGGTATTCTCATAAAAACTCCTATGAAAAATCAATCCTGATCCATAAATCTTCGAGCTTTGACGGGCTCGGGCTCAGGTTTTTAAAAAAAATTAAGTGTCCAAGCCTGACCCGTTGAAGTGAGTCCGGCCCGTGAACAGGTCTAAGTTTAACTAGACCTGTTTGTCGGGCGGGTCGGGTTCGGGCTGAGCTTGGCAGATTTTTATTAAAAATGCTAATCCAAGTCCAGCCTAAGCCCATATTTTAGAATTTCAAGCTCGGGCCGGGTTTACAAGGTCATTCCCAAGCCCGGTCCAAGCTCATGAATATTATTTTTGTTCTATATATTTTTCATTAAACTAAATAGAAAAAATATAAAATAAGCCAAAATATGTTTAAATTTATAATATAATTGTTACTGTAATCAGTATATAAATTTAATAGGATAAAATATAAAGTCTTAAAATAATTATAAATTTAATGTATAAATATATAATAAATAAATAAAATTATCCGTCATGCTGGACTTGTGTATTTATATAAAAATTAAATCCGGCTCATAAATCTTTGGGCTTTGATGGGTTCGGGCCGGGTTTTTATTAAAATATAAGTTTCCAAGCCTGGGCTCGGTCCGGTAAAAAACATAAAAAAAATTCCTTGGGAAAACCTTGCTTATAAAAAAATAATTGATGCTCTATTTTAAAATGTACCTTGTTGGCTATTAATGTCTTAAATGTTAGGTTTAAGGGCTTTTGTTTGTATGTTTGCACAATTACGTGTAGATTAAATATAAATAAAAGATCTTTTCAACACACGTGGTATGTGATTAGAACATGAATCATCTTTAGAAGTCATACTTTAAAACTATGACATTAATCACCCGAGTTTAAGGTTATTATCTATATTTCATGATTGGATTTGATTTTCTAATGTTAAAATTAATAATATTTTATGAGATTTATTTTATGAAAAATTTATTAGTATATATAATTAATTTTAAAGTGGTATTGATATGAATATATCATATGTACTATATCGGATTTTTATTATGTAAAGTTCTTGGCCCATCGGTTGAGATTGAATATGTGATTCTAGAAGTTCAAGTCTAAATATGGGTGGAGTGAGTGCGGTTTTTTCTTGTAAAAAATATAAGCATAAATGCACAATTTTTGTAAAAAAAAATAAATTAACAAATAATTTGTGAATCTACAACTGAAACAGAACCATTTAGAAAGAAAAGCGAATTGAATTTTTGATACCGTCGTTCATTTCGGTGAATTTGTTTTTTAAACATTCCAACTTGTAGACAATGAGGAAAACATTTTAATAACATAAAAATTATGTGTTTGTGACTAATGTATTGGCCGGTGATTAAAACTGAAACCGTGACTTAGGTTCGAGCACATCCAGCCGAGATGATGAGGTGGAGTAGTTGACGGTTAAAGATGGAACAATTTCATATAAAGCATTTTTCCCACAAGTGAAAATGTAAAAAATGTAAGGTTTCAGAAACTTATTTATATAAATACGTTTCAACAGACTGTTTGCATTGTATAACCAATTTTAAGTTTCAGTTTTCACTCTATACGTTCTATATATACACTGTTTTATCAAGTTTCAGTTGCTTCCTCTTTTATGTTTCTTGCATTTCTCTCAATCAAATTCTCTCTTCCTTGTTTCGATTCTTCACGATTTTCTCTAGAATGAAGTTTCTGCTCTCTGCAATTTCTTAAATTCTTTGCATAATTCCAGTTTTCTAGCTTTATATCGGGCTTTTTTCTTTCAATTGAGAATAAGGATCTATGGAGTTGAAATCCTATTGTTGCCGATAGATTCAATTTGTCTCTTTGCATTTGATTTTGTCTTTGCAGAAGGATTACGCAATTTTTGTGTTGTAATTAATGTGAGGATTTTCACTAGGCTGTATAAATGCACCAAGATGCGACTCATCCACTATGTGTTTTGTGAAGATGCTTAAATGAATTAATAAAGAAACATACTGTGTATATATTTGTAAATTTAATAAAGAGAGGGTTAAAACAAATATTGGAGAAAGTTAAAAAACACAGGTTGAAATTGGGGGAAGTGATGACTAATTTAATTGTAAATTCATTTACAAATTCTGATTTTTATCACTCTCATAAATCTTTGAAGCCTGTTTTTCAAAGTATTCCTAAATTTAATCAGCCGATTAGTTTTAATTAATTATCTTACTTGTTTTTTTATCACTTTCTAATGCATTTCATTACTTTTCAAGATTAATTTGACACAACTTGTTCTTCATACCAGTTTCCTACCAATTACCTACCACTTTTTTTTTGCTAGTTTTGACATTTTTTGTTCTTCATACCAGTTTCATACCAGTTACATACCAGATTCTTACTATTTTGATTCAACATTTATAGAGATTTATCTTACATGTTCTAATCACTTTCTAATGCATTTTCATTACTTTTCAAGATTAATTTTGACACAACTTGTTCTTCATATCAGTTTCTTACTTCTTTCTTATTAGTTTTGACATTTTTTGTTCTTCATACCAGTTACATACCAGATTCCTACTGTTTTGATTCAATACTTTGTAGAGCTTTATCTTACACTATCTAATCACTTTCTAATGCATTTTCATTACTTTTCAAGATTAATTTAACACAATTTGTTCTTCATACCAATTTCCTACCACTTTCTTATTAGTTTTGACATTTTTTGTTCTTCAACCAGTTACATACCAAATTCCAACTGTTTTAATTCAATACTTTGTAGAGCTTTATCTTACACGTTCTAATCACTTTCTAATGCATTTTCATTACTTTTCAAGATTAATTTAACACAATTTATTCTTCATACAAGTTTCCTACCACTTACTTACCACTTTCTTACTAGTTTTGACATTTTTTGTTCTTCATACCAGCTTCCTACCAGTTACATACCAGATTCGTACTATTTTGATTCAATACTTTTTAGAGCTTTATTTTGCACATTCTAATAACTTTCTAATGCATTTTCATTACTTTTCAAGATTAATTTAACACAATTTGTTCTTCATACCACTTTCCTACTAGTTTTGACATTTTTTGTTCTTCATACTAGTTTCCTACCAGCTTTCTACTGTTTTGATTCAATACTTTATAGAGCTTTATCTTACATGTTCTAATCACTTTCTAATGCATTGTCATTACTTTTCAAGATTAATTTGACACAACTTGTTCTTATACCAGTTTCCCACCACTTACCTACCACTTTTTTTTTACTAGTTTTGACATTTTTTATTCTTCATACCAGTTACATAACAGATTCCTACTGTTTTGATTCAATACTTTGTAGAATTATTTTAGATGTTGTAATCACTTTCTAATGCATTTTCATTATTTTTAAGATTATAATTGTTTGTTTATTGCTATGAAGATAAACTTTTGACATGTATTTGTGTTACATACCATACTTTCATTACAAATTTGACACAACTTGTTCTTCCCACCAGTTACATACCACTTACCTACCAGTTTCTTACTAGATATCAAAATGTTGAAATTTTTTTAAAAAAAATATATCACAATGAATGGCGTTTCAAAGATAAAAATGAGATGAACAAAAAATTCTAAAGCAGCATGTAAAAAATGAACAGTTTGAAAGATAATGGCGAAATAAGATAAGAAAATTAAAAAACAAACGTAGAAGGTAAGGGAGGTGAACACAACAACTTTGGAACGCATAGAAGGTAAATATGAAACTTAATTGGTCAAATAAGTTTAGACACAAAAGTTGAGCTGAAATTATTCTTAACTTTCATCTCGTTTATAAAATTTTCCCAATTCATAATAACCGACTACTACGTCTTTCTTTTCCAACTATCTTCTTTTCCCTTTCTCCTGCTACTTCTCTCTTATGTTCTTGGATCGCGTTCCAAACTTCAATTCCCCAATAATCTCTAGAACACTCAAATTGTTTACAGAGAAATTGCATGGAAAGTCTTTTTCATCATGTTTGTCTCTGTTCTGTTCATAATTTTGCTTCTTCTTCTGTCATTATTATAACTAATAATTGTTACGATTACGAAATCAATCGTATGCGATTGATAATTGTTAAAATTGAATGCTTCCTTTTCTCTTATTTTTCGCCTTCCAAACTTCAAAATTTCTTTATATTCCGTAATTATCTCGAGAAAAGCCTCATTCTATTTCGTATTTTCTTTCTAAATGAACAATATTCCGCTCTCAGTCTGAATACTCTGAACTTCTTATGCCTCTAGTCACCGACGGAGAAAGTTTTCGTCGGTTTATTCTACCATGTCAAACAATTTTCATCATGATTGAATAAATTATAGCCATCGGAAATCTCGCTATTAGAAAAAAAAGTCTCAAGTCCTTTCTTTGGTTCTTTTCCAGTCACATTAACAAAACTGAGAAGATCTTTCTTTCTTTGTTAGGCTTGTCTTCAGATTTCTGTTTCATATTTAATTTTCACTTCTTATTTTGTCAATTTTTGCAACTGATATTTGTTTCAATTAAGAAAGAAAATGTTACGGATTTAATTCTATATTTCAACTTTATGTTTTTATTTCCCTTAAGAGTGAAACACTGCGTTTCCCATTAGTTATTTTAATCTTGTTTATCTTTAATTAAGTATGGATTAGTTAGAGGTGAGATAAAGTGTTTGTAATGATACTGTATTCTATTTTGATCAAGTAATGAAAGATTCTCTCCTTCTCCCTTAGATTTCTTCTCTTCTTATCTCAGCATTCTGGGTTCGGGTAACTTGAATTTTTACTGTAACAACTGGTATCAGGGCATTTTCCATGCACCTGATCCACCACTGTGCTCGGAAAATGATGAAACAAGGTATAAACAAGGATCAGGAAGAAAGCATCCTCCTCAAGTGTGTAGAAATGGTTGATAGTTCTCACCTGAGGTGCACTGAGATGATAGAAGCATCCCACTCGCGGATAATGGAAGATATCAAACAGATACTCTGCATCAAAGACAAGGCCAAGGAACCGGAATCTCCCTCATCTTTAGCTTCTCCAACGATTCACAAGCGAGTTGAGCTCAGCAAGGGGGAAAATTAGTACCAACTTTTAACCTGTTTCACTAAGGTTGAGTTCCCCCGGTTTGATGGAGTTAATCTTGATGGTTGGCTATTTTGTTGCCATAGGTTTTTCCAAATTGATGGAACTCCTGAGGATGCGAAGGTTAATTTAGCTTCGCTTCATTTAAGTGAGCAAGCTCTTGAATGGTTTCAATCCTATATAAGGGGTAGGAAGGTTTTAGGGGAACCACCATGGGAGGAGTTTGAATAAGCTGCGTAAGTTCGATTTGGGGATAAGATCTATGATAATCCTATGGCTAACCTTAGAAGACTATCACAGTTAGGATCTCTTATGGAATACATAGAGGCATTCGAGGTTTGTGCATACAAAACCACACTCTCAGAGGCTAACATTCTGGATTGCTTTATTAGTCGGCATAAGGATGAGCTAAGTTACCCCATCCTGATGCAAGGTCCCAAAACCTTGTAGTAAGCTTATGCTCTAGCGCGGATGCAAGATGCCTACCTAACCTCCATCAATCAACACATGAGCACAACTAAGGTTTTAAATCCTAAACCCCTTCTACAAATACCTAGTGCTAGTGTATCATGGGCTAGATTAGAAGTGCTCACTCATTCTCTTAAGGTTCACAATCCTAATCCTGTAGCTACATTCAAAGGTAATCAACCTGGGTTATTGCTTAAGCCTCACAATGCACAGGGAATGATTCGAAGGCTAACTGCCTCAGAGATAGCTGATAAGAGGTCCAAGAATCTCTATTTCTGGTGTGATGAGAAGTATCTTCCAAGATATCAGTGTCCTAAGAAATTCTTACATTCCATTGTGGTTCAGGAATGTATTGAAGAGGGTGATCCCGATCTGGATGAATTCATAGAAGAAGAAGGGTCTGCACCAGTCATTTCTCTCAATGCCATGCTTGGGTTAATGGAAACTGCTCCTACTACTATTAGATTGATTGGCCATTATAAGAAACAAAAGCTTCACATCTTAGTGGACTCAAGCATCACTTGCAATATGATGGATCAAACCTTAGCCAAAAGTCTAGGATGTAAGTTTACTCAACTACTTAAACCCATTGTGATAACTATGGCCAGTGGCCAAACTATGAGCTGTGATCACTATTGTAGAATTTCCAGTGGAATATGCAGGGAGGCAAGTTTAATGCTGATTTTTTGCTTATGACATTGGGAGGGTGCGAAGTGGTTTTGGGGGTACAATGGTTAAGTTAGTTGGGAAAGATTGAGTGGAACTTTTAGGATTTAACCATGGAATTTAGTTTGGGAAGCCATAAGTATAAACATGTAGGTTGTGGACCAAATGAAGTTAAGGTAGTGACAAGTCACAACATGGAAAGGATGATCAACCAAGGACATAAGGCTTACTTAGCCCACATTACTGCTGTACAAGAGAAAGTACCAGATAACCAGGAAGTTCCTGAAGTATTACATTCATTGATTGAGGAGTACCAACAGGTCTTTGATAAGATCACTAAATTACCCCCAACCAGAACACAGGATCACAAAATACCATTAGTGGAAGGGTCAAAACTTGTGAATTTAAGGCCCTATAAGCACACTATATTTTAGAAGGATACTATGGAGAAGATGGTGAAAGAAATGTTGGACTCAGGGACCATTAGACATAGTGTCAGTCCCTATTCCTCCCCTGTGGTTTTAATCAAGAAGAAGGACAATACCTAGAGGATGTGTGTTGACTATAGAGATCTCAACAGTAGAACCATTAAGGATATATATCCTATACCTGTCATTGGTGAACTCTTTGATGAACTATTTAAAGCCAGAATTTTTACAAAGCTAGACTTGACTTCTGGATATTGGCAGATAAGGATGCATCCCATAGACATACACAAAACAACCTTTAGAACCCATGATGGTCATTATGAGTTTGTATTAATGCCATTTGGGCTCACCAATGCACCTTCAACCTTCCAAAACCTTATGAATGAGATTTTCAGGTCTATCTAAGGAAGTTTGTTTTAGTATTTTTTGATGACATTTTGGTGTACAGCAACAATTTATAGGAGCATATAACCCACTTAAGAATGGTGTTTCAAAAGCTAGTGGAACATCAACTATTGGCTAAGAAGAGTAAATGTACTTTTGGGGTTACTAAGGTGGGTTACTTAGGACATGTGATCCAAGCTGGAGGAGTGTCCACATATCCTGAGAAAATACAAGCAATAGCAACATGGTCTCTACCTTCTAATCTGAAACAACTAAGAGGATTCTTGAGTTTGGCTGGGTACTACAGGCAATTTATTAAGGGATATGGAATAAGGAACAAACCTCTCACTGATATGTTAAAGAAAAATGGTCTTGGGAGGACTAAAGAAGTTGTGAAATCCTTTGAAACCTTGAAGGGGGCACTGATTTCAACTCCTGTCCTAGCACTACCTGATCCCCATAAGGTTTACATAGTTGAAACAAATGCTTGTGACCTAGGAATGGGAGCAGTATTAATGCAGGATTCACATCCGATTGCGTACATAAGCAAGGCATTGGTAGTTAGGCATTAAGGATTATCTGTGTATGAAAAGGAGTTGCTGGCTGTGATATATGCGGTAAGGAAGTGGAATCATTACTTGAGTGGTACCAAATTCATAATACGGACAGACTACAAGAGCCTCAAAAATCTCTTGGAGCAGAGAATTACCACTACACTACAGTAGAAATATCCAGCCAAATTGCTCAATTTTGACTTTGAGATCACCTACAAGTTAGGAAGGGAGAATGCAGCTACTGATGCACTCTCAAGACTCCTTACTGCTGAGTTGGCTACATTGGTAGTTTCCACTCCTATGGGTAGCCTTATGCTTGAAGTTGAGGCTAGCTGACATCAAGATGAGCAGTTACATAAAGTATTGGAAGAATTACAGGCTGGAAGAGAATTTGAGCGGGGGGGTTATTATTGGGAAGGCAATCATTGAGAAAGAAGGGAAGATTGGTAGTGGGAAAGGTTGAGGAATTGAGGATAAAGTTGATCAAACTGTTCCATAAAACTCCTATGGGGGGGGGGCATTCAGGGGGCTAGGCAACTGTTAAAAGGCTGCAATTGTGATCGCAAGGTTTTGACTCTATTTATTTTGAGGGCTTATATTCAGTAACGATGCTAAAAACCTTGTTCCCTACCTTTCTATCGATAAGATAAAAGTTCAAAATACGAACAAGTGTTGTAAATACTGCTTATCAAATAGAAAAATGGTGACCACTGCAAGTATACAATTTCGATGTAGTTTTAAAAGATATCGATCCCACATGGGAGGAACCAGTTCTAAAGACCAACAAGAGTAACCGGGTAAACGAAAATAGATAATTTTTATTGTTGTTGGGTTGGTTGGGATATGATGGTAAATAAATAGATAAATGTATAAATAGATTAGAGTAGAAGAAATCGTTATAGGTTATCCCTACGAACAAGTATAGTAAAGAAAACATGCAAAATCATCAAAGATATTACTTACACCATACTACTTTAACAGATTCAGTTCTAGACACTCAAATATTCAATTATTCACCGCAGAGCAACACATGAAATGACTTTTCTAAATCTAGTGTAAACGAATTAAGACGATTTTATAAACCTGGATAACAATAGTACTGTGCTTATTACGGGTTGCTCTCACATAGCTATATTTAGCAAGTTACCATTTCAAAAATGTTGGCTCACTAAACAGAGTTATAATCACAGATCCAGTGATTATACACAATCTTGTTAACCCCGAAATCACTCTTAAAGTTAACACAAAAGCATATAACTTGATTAATATAAAAGACTCAACACGAAATACATAATATGACACATAGACATATCATAAACTTTGAAATAGAAAGTATAAGTAGAAAACAAAGCAAGGTGGTAAGGTATGCAAGTGAAAGCTAAAGTTGATCAAACCGTATCCACTCTTTAATGGGAGTCGTCAATTCCCACAATTCCCGCGTCTACTTTGAATTCGGTCTCGGCTCGTACAGAACCTCTGCTAGGATGCTATTCTTTGTGAATATTGAATAAACGGATAGTGAAGAACGGAAACTTTTATTGATAATTGATTTGCAATTACACTTATACAACAATCGCTCTAATATGTAGAGAAATCTAATGATCGAAACAAGGTTCGAATCACTTATACATTTTCTCGCTAACTTAGAACGAAGTGAAATCTACACGATTTTCTCTCTAAAACTATGTATGCATGTATACGACACTACACACCATATACCATATGCCACACCACAACACCACATAACACAACACATGAAATTATGGTGTTTGGAGCCCTATTTATAGAGTACGAAGGGTTACATCCATTCAGACAAAGGGTCGTGTCCATTGGCGAAGAGTTGCACAGCTTCATTGTGATTGGTTGAATTGGTTTGATCTCATCTATAATGGAAAGGCACCTTTTCATGATTGGTTGACTTCTAAAAGCTATCTTTTCATCTGAAAGTTGATGGCGGTTATTGGTGGTTGATCGTTCTTATCCGGCAGTTTAAAGAAGAGATGAGTTGACAAAAAACCGTCAAGGTCGTGATCACGAATGTATGTCATGACCGTGAATACTTGGTTTGCAACTTTCTGTTGAAAGTTAACAAGTTGCGACAGCGATATATGTGTCACGGTCGTGACATGCCTTTTTCACTTGATTCCTCTTTGCGATTTCTACTGATCTTTGACATCTCCGATCCTTTGCTAATTCCTTAAGTTCCACTCATCTTTTTACACCGTTTTCACTCTTTTTCCATAGAATTCCACTTTTGTTCATTTTACTTCTAATATTTACCTAGTTTCTGCATTTGCATAAAAGACAACTACATACCACATGAAATCTTTTATATGAAGTATAAAATGAAACAAACCATATTATTTTATGTTTGAAAATGTCATGATAATAAGTGTAATTATACACTTATCAAGCCCCCACACTTAACTTTTGCCTTGTCCTCAAGGTAAAAATAACAGAAGTGTATAAATTAGTATTCAAGTTCGTACCTCATTTGGCGAAAGACTATTGTAGTGAGTATCACATTCCCACGTTGCATAAGATTTAGGTAAAAGTTTGAAATTTTGCACAAATTAGTAATGTGCAATTTATATAGTCTAGTTGCATACCTTTGCTCTTAATGGAGGGTCAACCGAATTGCGTCTTCATATAAGTGTTATATGCTTACTCAAATATTACCTTCTCTCAAGTATAGTATAAAGTATAAAGGACAAAAGGAGCACACTTTGGAAAGTTTGATCTCAAGGCATTTTTAGGTAACCTAGGATGCTAAAAACACTCTTAGTGGTTACATTTTATGCTCCATACCACTCTCCCCTTTTTTTAGTGGTTGCATTTTATGCTCCGTACCACTTTCTCTCATTTTTTAAGCTTAAGTTTTTTTGAAGTACTTTGTACTTTGCACCCATTTTTGTGCTATGCTACTTTTCTTTTTTTTTTTCACTCATTGAATGGTTGCAGTTTCTATTCCATACCATTCCTCACCTTTTGCATAACTCATCTGTTATCCTCTCTTTCTTTTGATTTTTCTCTTAATACCCTCATCCTTTATTTATTACTTTCAAAGTATTATGGCTATAGTTTCCCAATACTTTAAACACACTCAGTACTTATAGGACTTATTCGAGAATAGCATATAAAACTTATAGTAAGAACACTACTAGATATTACTCCACTTAAACTTATTGGTAGCATTAAACTAAAACTATACAACTTATATTAATTCATGTTGCATTGAAATATATATCGAAACTTACTTGGAATGTTGCTTTTGAATGTTACTCACAACTCATCCTTGCCAAATGTGAAATGTTGTGCGAAAACGCTCACTCTCTCAACGTGTGGTCATACTCGAAACATTTAGTTTGAAATATGCACTAACATTAAACTTGAAATACCGAACACTCAAAATAATATTGGAATATATGTTAGTATAGTATAGGTATGGATAATATATAAATAACACAAAGATCAAGAAAAATTTTCAAATTCTTCGATTTTTTCATTTTATTTAATTTTTTTGGATTTTCGGGGTTATTTTACAAACACCCCCCACACTAAAGAACACAATGTCCTCATTATGGAAGACTTTATTAAAATTGAAAATCTAAACTTAATCACACACAACTGAAAATAAAATAAAATAAAAGAAAAAGAATTTGAACCCATTTTATTCATATGAACTTGAATCTAGAAGACTCGGTGAGATTTCCAAATTCTGCATTTTGAAGTATGTATTCAACTTGCGGTTCAATGAAATGTTGGATTTCATTAGTTGATGAACATCTTGCTGTATGGAGGCAATGTCTAGGCATGCTTGGTCGACATCTTTCACGAACTTTCCTCGCCAAGTATCATGTGTACTTTCAAGGCTTGTCTTGAACCACTACTTCCGAATTGAACTTCTTCAACATCTTCATCTTGTTATTTTTCTCGAGAAGTAGATCCATCTATCGGTCTAAGCTTCCTTACCCTTACTCCATATGGTAGAAACGTAAATTTTCCTTCGTCTTCTTTGACCAATACTGTCATATATACTCCTCCCATAAATTCAAATTTCTCTCTTGGACTATATTGATATGGTAGTTGGTTCTTCGCACCCAAATTAATTTCACAAATCATATTTGCACCTCCAACTCTAGCCTTTTTATGTGTAGTCAGACTAGTGATGGACTCCAAAATATACATCGAAAACTTTGGCCGTAATTGTGAAACTGTGCACTCTAATATTACCAAATCTTTCATCGACACTTTAGTAGTTTCGTGTCGAAAGAAAAGACTTTGAGAAATAAACTTTTGAAGGTAGAGAAAGCTATTACTTAGAATGTTTTTGTTGGATGAGTTTTTGACATCGTATCAATCCAATCCCGTTAACTCAGTCCAAACATCCATTAAATCATAATCTTCATCTTTATCAATCTCCTCATATGTTCCTCCAAAACCGAACCATTTGATTAAATCCATCAAAGTGAACTTATATTCTTCTCCTCCATTCCTGAATTTCCTTTTCATAAAGTTCTCATCTTCTGCAACAGTAACCAAGAATTTGAGGACCCATTCCTCGATAAAAGGAAATGCATATTCACAAACTTCTCCAATCCAAACAGCAAAAATACTCCTCTACTTCTTCATGAATCCCAGCATCAATAGCAAAAGTAGGATCGTAGAAAAGCGTATCGAGAAAATCGAAGTTCATTATTATCAAGTATCTTTCAACTTCTTCTTCACTATAGATTGGAAAAGGGCATCCATACTTATTTTGTTGGTTAACCAACTTGTTCTTCCCTTTAGTTGCTGCAGACTTCTTAGGAGCCATTGAATTCAAGAAAGAAAGAATTGTGTTTGATTTGGAAAACAAAGAAAATTTGCTTTTGCAAAGGATTGAGTTTGTGAAAAAGTGTTATTGAGAAAACAAACTAGGAAAAGTGGTTATTTATATAGAAAATAGGGTATTAATTACTTTTTCAACGGATATATATCAAATATAACCATTAAAAACATAGCTGTTACAGCAATAACTGCTATACAAATCACACTTCGCGATCGTGACTCTCTCTTATACAGAAACAGAGAGTTTAGACCATACCAATCACGAGCGCGATACAGGTCGAGGTCGCGATATGCCAAAATCCAAAAATTTTGTCCTTTTCTTTTATTTGAAAAACTACACTAATATATAAAAACAAATAAAATATATTACTATATTATACTATATA
>CATIWQ010063977.1:0-10900 GCA_949673415.1 Euphorbia schlechtendalii | reverse complement strand
AGCTCAGTTGGTTAGAGCGTGTGGCTGTTAACCACAAGGTCGGAGGTTCAAGCCCTCCTTCTAGCGAGATTAGTATTTTTTTCTATTATTCAGTTATGAAAGTATTGAACTCTAAAGAGCCTATAAATTTAAATTTAGTCTGACAGCCTTCTACATAATTGTAAAAACTAGTCTGTTTTTTAATTTTTTACAAAAGCATTGCAACGGGCTAAGATTTTAACATTTAAATTCCGTGCGGCACTAGCACAAAACAACTAACGATTATGCTAGCAAAGCCTTTGCGAGAATTCTTTACGTTAGTAGCGCTACGAATGCGGAAGTTAAGTAAAGACTAAAGAGAGCTTTTATGAGAAACTTACAAGTGTTTATTGCTAAACTTTCCAAGGTGATTACAAATGGGAGGAGAGTTACATATTTATAGGCATTTTCCACCTCCTTAACGAACGGTTCGGATCGATTCTCTAGAATTATCTTCGATCCGACGACTATTACAACTTTCACTAGAATTTTCTATACAAATATCTCTACAATTAGATGAGTATAGAATTTTCTACACATACTCTAGTTTATTCTACACACATGAAGACTTCTCTAGATGTGTGAAGACTAAGCTAAAAAATTCTAGAATATTACCGAGAAAAACCTCCTTTTGCTGTGGAATTCGCACGGGAAGTGCCATTGCGTGCCATTTTACGATGTAATGCGAGAAACTTCTCATGTCTAAGTGTTGGGCCGTGTCAATATCAAGGGCAATAAATAAAGAAACCTACCTAGCCTAACAAAAGCCCACAAGAGTAACTCTCATAGTTACGTGACCCATGACAAGACCTGTTCGCAGGCCGGGGTACCTGCCCGAGCCCGTTACAAAGGGTTGGGTTTGGACACTCGTTTTTTAAAAAAACCCGGCCCGAGCCCGAGCCCTTCTAAGGCCGAAGATTTATGGGTCGGTCTTGGTTTTTATATAAATACCCAAGTTCGGCCCAACGAATAGTTTTATTTATTTATTATATATTTATACATTAAATTTATAATTTATTTAAGTTCCTATATTTTATCCTATTAAATTTGTATACTTGATTACAATAAATATTACTAAATATTAAAGATTTTATGTAAACAATGCAATTTTATTAAAAATGTAAACATATTTCGATCTACTCTATATTTTTTTTAACTTAGTTTAATAAAAAAATTTTATAACAAAAAAAATATTCATGGACTTGGGCCGGGCTTGGGAATGACCTTGTAAACCCGGCCCGAATTTGGTCAAACCCGAAGTTCTAAAGTATAGGCTTGGGCTGGGCTTGGATTAGCATTTTTTTTTAAAAAACTCACCAAACCCGACTCGAACCCGGCCCGGCCCGCCTGACAATCAGTCTACCCATGACATATCAAATCACAATTCATCATCTATGTAAGGATCACCAAGTTACAATATTAAGTAACTAATTCTACACTCTTCAATATTCATCTTCTATGAAGTAAATAATTAACTTTAACATCTATGGTTACGTGGGTCAGCCTGGTCTGATCCTTTTAACCCATTGTTGCCTTACAATTTCGGCCTACCTTGAATTTCACGATATCGAAAATTTAAGGTTACAAATACTAATTAGTTTAATCTATTATATTGTTTTCTTCAAAAAAAAAAAAATTCTATTGCAGTGTTACAAAATAAGTTATAACAGCTCAATTAATCATAAGGTAGCTCAAAATTTTTAAGGATCTCGGATTTAAATCATATACAATTAATATAATATATGATATTTTGTTCTACTTCCAACTTCTAGCATCCGATGTCTCATTGTATGTTTTCTTTGGGAACAGTAATAGCTACCACAATGTCTCATTTCCTTAAAACAAAATGTATCATAGTTCTATTTACGACTTTTAAATTTAGGATGCGATATTTTATATATTGTGATTCTTCACGCTTCGCCCTACTATTACAATAATCACAAAGTGGATAACAACAAGGAATTATTTTTATGATTAGCAATGATTAATTTTCATTATTTAATGTTGATTAATAAGTCAACCAACTATACTTTCCCACAATAATATTGGTTGGTGGCTTTTTTATTCCGTTATTCTTGATTTGTAGCTAACTGCCATATGACCAACCATGCTTCTTGATTGACCCAATTCAACAAACCCAATTGGAGGACCCATCAAATTAGCCCTTAATATATCGGAATTCATTCTGAGATCTAATTTCAATACTGTTATTTTAATACCTTATTTCTAAAGTCAGTAACAATTGTTTTTTTTTTACAGAAGCAGCAATTTAGCTAATTTTGTAGATTAGTTATTCTTGGCATTTACCATTATTTTTTGGATGCAACATTGGATATCATTCAATCCGATTCATAGATAATATAACAGTGGATTATATTATCAATACTTTGACATCACTCACCTGTTCATGTGCAGGATAGGTCGGGATCGGGTCGGACTTTTACTAAAAACACAAATTCAAGCTCATATTTTAAAATTTTGAGCTCGGATTGGGCTTACAAGTTTTTCCCAAGCCAATGAAAATTTACAATTAAACTAAATAGAAAATAAATACAAAATCAACAAAATATATATATATTTTTTACATATAATTGTATTATTTACTAAAAATATTTACTATAAGCAAGTAAACAAATTTAATAAGATAGAATACATAAAAATTCAAAACAATTACAAATTTAATAGGTAATAAATAAAAACATTATTCATCGGGCTGGGTTCGGGGCCGAACTTTTATTTGTATAAAAATTAAATCCGATCCATGAAAGCGAGCTTCGACCCTACAGTGAACAAGTCTATTATTTGTTTTATCACTAACTCTACGTATCATCTACTCTCTTGAAACCATCTATCTCATTTAAATTAATCAATTTCAAAATTTAGAACTATAACTATTTGTATCACGCACTAGGGTTTACTCAAAAACTGCTTATTGTTTCTTTTTATTAATTGATATATTTGTCAAATTAAAATACGTGACATATACATAGATTTTGGTGAGCCTTTTGTTGAATTACAACACATATATATTGGTGTGGCTAAAAGTAAAGACAAATTTTATGTTTTGTGGCTGAATTTCTCCACAGATGCGCAAAATCCTATCTTTAACTTTGTGGCCAAGAATTGGAGTAATTTGGATAGCTATTTCTTGGCTGATTTTATTGTAAAATTTCTATCTCATGTCCATAATTTCATATAATGTTTTAATATATTTCTTGCTAAATATACCAAGTTTTTAATTATTTTTTGAAGAATGAGTAAATTGCACTTAGCAATCCTAAGCATTTTAATAAGTTTATTTTGATTCTTAAACTTAAGATCGACTTCGTGTTATTTCATAAAAGGCATTTAAAAGTTAATAAAATGTATATTAACTTACTAAAGGACAATTTTATATTATCATATGACAATTGTCATTATTTTACCTGAAAAGAAGATGGCACTAAACATTAAATTTTTGCACTACCACAATGAGGTAAGATAAATTAAACTCTCAAGAAAATTAGTAGCTCAAGCAAATAAGTGTTTATTCACGTACCAACAAACACAAGTAAGAAAACATAATAATTTGTATACTTTAGTTTTATAAATATAACGAGTTTAAAATATTTTTATCGATAAAAAATAATATAATTTTGATGTTTTACTGAAATCGTAGTTAAACAAATTGTATTGTCTAAAATTTTCTCTATACAAATTGTTGTCCTGTCTGTACTTTTCTTGGATGAGTATATTGTATACATACTCTATACATGTTTTTTTTCACATATTAAAATAAATTTATTCATATTTCCCCCCATAAATTTCACTATAAAATATGGTTTATTTCCTAAAAATTTTGGTTGATAAAAAGATTTTTTGTGGATCCTTTTTTTTAGCCTAATAATTATTTAAATTAATTAAAATGAAGACAAGAGATATTATGAACCAAGAAGAACACTCGTAGTCCACAGATAGAGGCGAAAATATACTTGGCATAACCAGGTGGTACCACGTCAGCAGCATCATTCCGTTGCGGCCATGGCCACTCACTCAGTGGCTCGGGATAACGAGATCTTCAACCAGACAAATTATTATTGCCCCTTTCTTTTTCTTAAATTTACATTATTCATTTTTCAAATCCAATTTTAGTGAGAGAAATCAAGCAGAGAGAGTTAGAGAGGAGAAATGGCAATGGCTATGGCGCTTCGCAGGCTCTCCTCTTCTGTCGACAAGCCTCTTCGTCCTCTCTATAATGCTACCTCACTCTATTACATGGTTACCTTGAATTCGTTCCTTTTCTTCTATTGATTTTTTCTTCTTTCAATTTGTTAAGTTCGGATTCTGATTCTTAGTTCTGTTTGCTTTTGTTCTATTGCAGTCTTCGTTGCCTAATGAAGCTGTGTATGAGAAGTCAGGTGTCACTGTAAGCTCTACTCTTTTACTTTTTATTTACATCAATTGTTTAGATTTTCTATGCGAATTCGGTTTTTTTTTTCCTATTTTGATTGAAGTTTTTTGCATCTGTAGTGGCCAAAGCAACTTAATGCTCCACTGGAAGTTGTGGACCCTGAGATAGCTAACATTATTGAGCTTGAGAAAGCGCGCCAATGGAAGGTATTTATTTACTGTTCTTCCTGTACATGAATCCTTCAATCTTTAATGGATTTATTTAGCAATGAAGCATATTGTATCAACTGAACATCTTTACATACTAAAGTCCTCTATCTTGTTTGTTCTAACCTGCTTTGATTCTCAATTTCTGTGTCTGAAACTCTGCAATTTTCTGTACGCCCTAGATGCATTTATTCCCTAAAAAATCCTGATAAAGCCTTATTTTTCCTCTTGTGTATTTTTCTTTTCTCTAGCTTGTTGTTTGCCAAATATATTGGCCAACTTAGGAAAATCAATAAGTTGTACTTTTATTATCTGATTGACAAACATACTGTGTGTAGGGATTGGAACTCATTCCATCCGAGAACTTTACTTCTTTATCTGTGATGCAAGCGGTTGGATCTGTCATGACCAACAAGTACAGTGAAGGATATCCGGGTGCAAGATACTATGGAGGAAATGAGTAAGTCATTCACTTCCATAGTTCTGAGATTCCAAGTTCAAATCTTAGTCAGAACAGCATGGTCAAACATATATGCATTTTACATTTTTTATGCAACTTCAAATTTCAGGTATATTGACATGGCAGAGACCTTGTGCCAGAATCGTGCACTTGAAGCATTTCGGTTGGATCCTGCTAAGTGGGGAGGTATATACGCATTTTGTTATTGTCACTTGATAAAGTTTCTATACTTGGGGTTGCTTCCTGAGCATAGTAAAGAAAGAAACTTTCTAGATTTTGTTAGCGTATTTAGAATTATTTTTAAATTCATTATTCACAATTTTTCTTGCAGTGAATGTGCAGCCACTTTCTGGATCTCCAGCAAACTTTCAAGTGTACACTGCATTGTTGAAGGCTCATGACAGAATTATGGCTCTTGATCTTCCTCATGGAGGGCATCTTTCTCATGGATACCAGGTGCTTCAGACTTCCATTGTTTGTTTCCTAAGTACTTATCATAAGCGACTCAGTGACTTTGTATCCACTTACCTAGTTTAAGTATGCCCCCTATATTACAGACACTAGTGGCTTTTATGGCAACATAGTTTGTTATGTACACAATTATGCTATTTTTAACATTTTTTCTTTTTCTTTTTTTTTTTGATAAACAACATTTTTTCTTTATAAATGCGCATTTAGTGATTATTTAGACTTGGGAATCAATTCCTTCTCCTATGTATTGTGCTACTGAAATATGTATATTGAATGAAATCATCATCTTTTTTTGGCTTTCTTGCAGACAGACACCAAAAAAATATCTGCTGTGTCCATATTTTTTGAGACAATGCCTTACAGATTGGATGAGAGCACTGGCTACATTGACTATGATCAAGTAAGTTTTCACTCCTTGTTATGATTGTTTTCTTACTCATTGTACTCGTACCCTAAGTAAGCTCATGAAAGGGAAAAATGTTCCCCGTTTTTATGAAAGAAAAATAGAGCAATGCTGAAGATGCATAAGGGATGGAACATAAAAACTTAATGATAAAATTGATTAACTTGGTGATTTAAATTAATAGCATATTACAAATTCACGCTTTTTTCGTGTGAATACTTTTCCTGTATCTGCAACAAATATTTGTGTAACCCATTATAGAGGGGAGAAATTTGAATTTATTTTTCGTTTTGGTTTTGTTTCTCAACAATGCTTCACTAGCTACTTCATACCATCTGAACACTTGAAGCAAAGTGATGTTTCCTTCAATTCCAGATATTTCCATGCCAAAATATATTCTTGGTATTTGTTTGCTATATTCCAATGAACCCTGTACTATTTTCATCTCCTACTGAATAAATAGTAATATATATTATTGCAAAAGCTATTCACAATGGTGGATCACCTTGCATAATATGAAAACCAGATAAACATTATGAGCACTATGTTTTTTTCATGGCTGCGCCAGATCATCTACACGTGTAACCATGCTCTATAATACAACTTCATTTGTCACATTATGGATTTGCAACATTGCAAATATTTTTTTCATACATCACTGCTTTTCTTCAGTAAAAAAATGCCTGACCTTGATTGTAGATGGAGAAGAGTGCCACCCTTTTCAGACCAAAGTTAATTGTTGCTGGTGCTAGTGCTTATGCACGTCTTTATGATTACGCACGTATTCGCAAGGTAACCACCCCCTTTGATGTTTTAATTTTACTTGTATTTCCAATGAGGACATTTTGATTTATAGTTCGTGGTTTTCTCTCATTCTGCAGTTTATAATTTTGAATGTGTTTTAACAGGTGTGTGACAAACAAAAAGCAATAATGTTGGCAGATATGGCACACATTAGTGGTTTGGTTGCTGCTGGTGTCATCCCATCACCTTTTGATTACGCAGATGTAGTGACCACCACAACTCACAAGTCACTTCGTGGACCTCGTGGAGCCATGATTTTCTACAGGAAGGGTGTAAAAGAGACTAACAAACAAGGGAAACAGGTGAGTTGCTGAAGGAGGGTATTATATGTTAAAAATACATCATTTTCTTGATAACTCTTCGGGATGAGTTTCTGCTGCTTTTTTTTATGGGTTTTTAAAGTGAAACTAACAACCATGTTTTGAGTTTTTGTTGAAGGTAATTTATGATTATGAGGACAAGATCAATCAGGCAGTCTTTCCTGGACTACAAGGGGGTCCTCACAACCACACAATCACTGGTTTAGCTGTTGCATTAAAGCAGGTCATTGTGCTTATAATATATTTTTCTGTCATGAAAACATTAACAGATTCGACTTTATATTGTTTACTTACCTCTCTTTATGCTTGCTATGATTCAATAATACACTGCTCACTTTCCATTCTCATATAACCTGTCTTCTGTGGCTAATTTTTCTTTATGATGCAAATTATTATCAGATACTGTTTACTTGCCAATTTCATTTAATCCTATTTTCGCACAGGCTACAACTCCAGAATACAGAGCCTATCAAGAGCAAGTTCTCAGTAACTGTGCAAAATTTGCTCAGGTATCAGATTATTAGATATAGTAAATGTGTTGCAGAACTGCATTAAATTAAAACGTATTTTCTCATTGATGAGAAACATTAGATAGAAAAGTTATCTGAGCGGTATGATCCAGCTGATTTCCTTTTAGTGTCTTAATAATTTAATTAACTGTTTTTTTGCAGACCTTAGTTGAGAGGGGATATGAACTTGTTTCAGGTGGTACTGACAACCATTTAGTTTTGGTGAACTTGAAGAGCAAGGTGAGATGATTTTTTCCTCTCTTCTATGATCATATGATAGAAGTTATTTCATATACAATCCTAGTTTCTTCGAAACAATTCTACCTGTCCCATTAGAATATGAAATATTTGATCCCGGAAGTAAGGGAATACTAATTTGTCATGCTTTCTTGTTGCTAATGTTTTCATGCTAACAGGGTATTGATGGCTCGAGAGTTGAAAAGGTGCTTGAAGCTGTTCACATTGCTGCAAACAAGAATACAGTTCCGGGAGATGTGTCTGCCATGGTTCCTGGTGGCATAAGAATGGGTAAACCCATTTGATAAAAATAATTGTTTTCTTATAGAGACTTTGCTTGACAATTCTACTCGTGTTTTCAGGAACCCCCGCACTTACATCTAGGGGATTTATCGAGGAGGATTTTGCTAAGGTAGCAGAATTCTTTGATGCTGCAGTGAATTTGGCACTGAAAATCAAGGGCCAAACCAAAGGTTAGGAAATCTTTAATTATGGAGCATTACTGGTTTTCATACCTAATAGGGTTATGAATTTCCTCACTACGTACTTTCTGATGCTTGCGGTTAATTTTGCAAAGCAGGAACCAAATTAAAGGACTTCATTGCTACAATTCCTAACTTCGATTCTGATATTGCAAAGCTCCGCCATGATGTG
Source organism: Euphorbia schlechtendalii (assembly GCA_949673415.1). Lineage (NCBI taxonomy): Eukaryota > Viridiplantae > Streptophyta > Magnoliopsida > Malpighiales > Euphorbiaceae > Euphorbia > Euphorbia schlechtendalii. The sequence goes on along the minus strand of CATIWQ010063977.1, from coordinate 2,428 downwards.
GAAGAGTATGCCAAGCAATTCCCAACCATTGGGTTTGAGAAAGAAACCATGAAATACAAGAATTGAGGCAGAATCCACACTGCATCAGGTACATTCGTTATGGCCTTAATTCCTTGGAAAATTTAGATGCCTCGATTTTGACTTCGCTTAGTGTGACCACATTTGAAATGACTAAGATAAAGCTAATACAGAATTATTTTTCTCATTGTATGTCTGTTGTGCTTGTTTAAGCAGAGTCTAGTTATTTTTTCTTGACTTTCGATAGCAGGTTAGAAGATATCAGGAGAGTTTTTCTGCTCAGTTCGGGTTTATGAGAAAAGGCTTTGACTTGCAGATCATATCAAGGCTAGCTGTGAATCTAAACGATCTTTATTCATATAAACTTTCAAATCTTGATCTGTATCTGTTGTAACTTGTAATGTATATATAAATACCAGCTGAAGCTAAGGAAAGAAATAAACTTTGTCATTCTAAACGTGAGTATTATGATATTTTTCTTTACCTGAAGGTCTAATTGGTTTGATAATGTTATAATCATATATACACAAAGTGATAAAAACTCGGGTCAGGTGACTCGTCGGACAGTTTTTGAGTACTGAGTAGCTTTCAGTTTAGGTTATATTCCCATTGTGTTCTTGGAATCTTACTGCCTCTGTTTTGTTGCCCGAACAAGGCCAGGTCTCGGAAATATCAAGTTTTAACTAATAGAGGTTTAAATCTCTTTTTGTTTTTATTCAGTTTAGAATTGAACTGCAATGATTTGAAAACTGATAATTTACAAATTGAAATTCAAACCGACCCAGATAATAAATTAGATAAAAAAAAATATAATAAGGGTTTGTTTGGATGACGGAATGGTTATTTCTTGGAATATGATTCGTTTTTATTCGTTTGGAACAACCATTCTACCAACCAAACAAGTCTCGTGATGTAGGAATCAGGAATGTCATAAACAAAAAAGTACAGAAACAACCCATGAAGTGTAGTAATGTATGGTATGTTCTTTTCAAATTCTAAACTTAATTTAGTGTAATTTATAATTAAGAAAGGCTCAATTCAACATATTTTTTACGTGAATTTAATGTACACATGCCTAACTAATGAATTGAACACCCCATAGAATCAAAAAGCCGTGGAATAGATGTTTTGTATTCATCTTCCGTACTAGTGATCTATACCAAATTGTAACAGAATTGACGCTGTTGTTGAGCACACAAGAAGCAGGTTTTGCAGAGGAATGATGATCAATAACCTCAGAAATTGATATTTTTTAACATTTTGCAAACTGTTAAATACAATCTAATTTTTCAATCAAATTTCTTGAAAACAGAAATAAGTATGATGAAAGGAAAAGAAATTAATTCAGAGAGCTCAAAAGCTTCTAAAAACTCGGGATTAAATATGAAAATTCGGGTTAAAACTCTAATTCCATTCAAGATTAAGGGTTCATTTACGATCGCTTTTAGTTATTTCTAATGATATTTTGAGAAGCCGAGAAAATACAAAATGCAGTTACTAAACATATCAGAAAGTAGCAACTAACCAATTCTAATAGAAATGGAAATAATGATTAGTGAGAGCTTGGCTTAGAAGTATGGGTGCGCATTCGGTCGAAGCCAAACCGAATTTAACCGAACCGAATTAACCGAAAATCAAATAAGGAAAAAATTGTTAACCGAACCAAATCAAATAAGATTTAAAATCGAATTAACTAAACTGAAATAAATTATTCAGTTTGGTTAAAAACCGAATTAAACCGAAAGTTTAAATTAATTAACAAAAATTTCAAATTCTAACACATAAAATACAAAATGCACATCCAATATAAGTATTACAATGGATTAAATGACTTACTAGATATACATAAAAGAATAAAAGTGTATTTTTTAGAAGAGGAATAAGAGTGTGATATTAAAATAAAATTTTATTATATGTTTATATATGTTTCTGTTCGGTTCGGTTATTATGATTTTTTCTACATAAAAATCGAACCGAACTAAATAACTGAAATATCAACATTTTACAAACCAAACTAAACTGAATTTTTAAAATAACCAAATTAAATTAATATTTTAATTTGATTCGATTTGATAATTCAATTACCAAATCATTTGTCACTCGTGGTTAGAACAGCAGATTGACAAAAAAAAAAAAAAAAAAGAAAGCGCACACGTTAAAACTTAAAAGAAGAAAAAAAAAGTCAAACGGATTAACCAACCAGCCACAGCAGAAAAAGACTGAACCTTGGCACCATAAATATCATCACAAACCAACAATTACAAAAATCTTGTAATGTTTCAGAATTAGGTTACTCAATTGATCAGATCCAATGGCAAGAGCAGGAGGTATAACTAACGCTGTGAATGTAGGGATTGCTGTTCAAGCCGATTGGGAAAACCGTGAATTCATCTCTCATATTTCCCTTAAC
>CATIWQ010063958.1:0-12281 GCA_949673415.1 Euphorbia schlechtendalii | reverse complement strand
GTTGATAACAATGACAATCTTCGATCAACAATTGAAGAAGACAATCAAAATTCTCAAGACGAGAATGAAATGGGCTGAAGAATAACCTAAAAGAAGTAAAAGGATAAAGATTTATATATATGATTAAATTAGAATCTCAAATGTTAAAAGAGGCTATAAGCTATAGAAAAAACTGAGGGTTGTGTACCTTCACGTCCAGAAAAGAAATTTGTAAATTGGTGAAGTATTTATATGAATTAAAGCAAGACTAAAACAATGGCATAAGAAATTTGATGATGTCATGATAGCTAGTGGTTACTACATAAACAAGTGTGATAAATGTATATATGTTAAAACTATAAATGAAGAATATGTTATTCTATGTTTGTATGTTGATGACATACTCATTGTTGGAAGCAATGAGAAGATGGAAAAAAACTACCAAGAATATGTTAGATTCTAGATTTGGCATGAAAGATATGAGACTGGCAGATGTAATTTTAGGCATCCAAGTTAAACTTTGCCTCATGATCTCATATAACACAGTCACATTATGTGGACAAGATACTTGACAAGTTAAACAAAGGTGAATGAATTGACCAAGTGGAATATGCAAGGGTTATAGGTAATATAATGTATCTTACAAGTTATACAAGGACTGATATAGTTTATACTGAGTAATCTTGGTAAAAGGCATTGGAACGCTATCATGAGAATGCTAAGGTGTTTGTGTTATACTCGTAACTATGGATTGCACTATACAAGAGAATCTACTATTTAAGAAATATATTTAGATGCTAGTTGGATAGCTGACATTAAGAATTCTAAAGGTACAATTTGGTACATGTTCACTCTAGAACAGGGGTAGCATCATGGAAATCCTCAAGATAAATGATTATAACTCATTCTACAATGGAAGCTGAGTTTGTAACCTTAGATAAAATGGGTGAAAAATCTGAATAGCTGCGTAACTTCTTGAGGATATTCTAGATTGGTCTAAGCTAGTACCCACAATTTGTATACAATGCAATAATCAAGAAATAATTAAAAGAGCACAAAATGTTCTGTATAAAAGTAAGTCGAGATAAATGTGTCGTCGATATGATATCATCAAACAACTGATCTCAACGGGAGTTATCTCTATTTATTTTGTGGGATCAAAAGATAACCTTGCAGATCCGCTAACCAAAGGTTCAAACTAAGATCAAGTTGAAAATACATCTAGTATAATGGGTTTAAAGCCCATGAATATTTAAGGCATTATGTGAAGGAAAACCCAACCATGTTTGAGTGAAGATCCCAAGATCTTGGTTCAATGGGACAACCTAATTGCATGGACCTTGTGTGATTATAATAGGGGGAACGCCATGTCCATTCCTATATGATGCAAACAGTGACAAAACGAGTTGAGGTTAAGCGATGATTTTAATAATTCTTTGGGCATCAAAATGTTGAGAAAAAGATATCACCTATGAGAGTGAAGTGGGGTCGCTTCAAAAGAAACTAATGGATATCATATATCTGAAACCCTTGTAGAACCAGGAGATGTTCACAATAATAAGGAACAGAACAATGAGAACCAAAGCTGAGCTAGATTAATATTTGTGTGAAGTATATCATATGTTGGTCCTGTAGGCTTAGCATAATCGGATAGAGCAGAGGGGGTGAATGACTTTTACTTTTCAAAACTTGGTTACTTAAAAACTTTGTTTAAACTTTTCAATTCACAAGATAAATGATGAATGATATGAAATGAATAACAGTTAATGTGCTACAAAAAGGCTCAAAACTGCACATCCCAAGCTGGACTAAATTTTGGCAAGATGATGCTAAGTAAAACTTACTCATCACAGATTGAAGGAAAACTGAGTAAAAACAAAAGAGAATAGATATGCAATGATGAGTGTTCGTGCTGACTTAAATAGAACACTGAGTTAAAAAATATAAAAATTGATTTTATACTAGTTCAGACACAACCTACCTCCAGTCCCTAGATACCTTCCTTGAGATTTAATCCTCTAGTGTTAATTCCTTTAACAAGCGGAGAATCCTTTGATAGCATGTAGATTTGCAACAACCTTTCAAGCTAAATGTCCCTTGAATAGATTTGAGTACCCTTCTCAAATCTATTATCACTCAAATTATCTTAAAGATGAAAGAAACAAAAACATAACTTACAGATTGTTGGTTTCTTTACAATTTATGAGCTTAGTTAACTCTAAGTCTAATTTCTCTCTTAAGGTTAAACATATGAAGAATTGATTGTTTGCTTAAAGTTGCTTGGGAATTTCGAATCCTCAGATGGATTGAACAAAGGTTTCAGCTCTTTAGAAATTCATGTGATTCACTAAGTTGTAACTGCAGTCTTCGATCTTTATTTATAAGTAAAAGATCTTGAAGTAGTTATTGTAAATTATCATCCGGACTTGGTATTCAATTTATCTTCTCTTTAGGTCTTCAAATTTCTTCCCATTACGAGATAGACTTTAATACGCTAGAGATAAGAGATTTGAACATTGCAGTACGAGATTAATCCATTGATTAATTTCTCGCCAAGTCTTAATCCTCAAGGTTGATGTTGTCTGCTAGAGAGAGCGCGAGATGCAAGTGAAACTCTTCGATAGGCTTGAAATTCTGACCTTGCAATTTGGCGCGACAATATTCAGCGATAATTAGATAATTCCTTGAAATTTAGTAAGAACACGCCAACATTCCGTACTGACACTTTTTAGCATTGGATCCTTTTGTGTTCAGCACCAAATCTTTTTTGAAATCTGAAATGCATCAAAATAGAATGTTCTGTGATAAAAATATGTTTAAAGGCAAACAATGTCATATAAATCTGAACAACTTTAGGTAAAATAAACTTATGCTAAGTTATCTCTAAATAAATTTTGATGCCGAGTTATTTTGCCTTTTGTTTTAACTCATCAAACCAACTAAAAATATCCTAAATCATTTCTTTAATTAAGAGCAAGTAAGCAAGTTGAGTTAATTTTCCTAAACTAAACTCTTGCTAACAACTTAATTAAAAAATCTACATAGTACTTAATAAATTTTGATGTGTGTGAGTGGACAACATTTTGCCATGAGGCGAAGCGGACAAGGAAAAACGTTTAGTCGGTTTTTAAATGTAAAAAGAATAATTAATATTTAAAAATGGGTTGCGAAACACTGTACATTTAATACGAAATCTTGATTTGGAATAAAACTAAAACAATTACATTTATAAAATCAACTATATACGTAATTATACCTAAATAAAAAAAACAAAACGAAATTAGAAAACATCGTTTAAGAAAAATAGAAGTCGCCACCCGGTTTAGCTCTATTTGGAAATTCGTTATAGCCAATCCGACTAGGATTCCTATACCCCTTAAACAAAGATTCTAGGTCTAGATAAATCACATATTAATCTACTTAGTTCAAAATCATTAATTTCACACCATATTATGCAATTTAAACAATTTCATGCCTATTCCAATTTTTAAGTCTAAATTAATTTTATATGCTAATACAATAAGATAAGGTAAAATAAACATACACAGCAAGAAAATAAAAGCGGAAAGTAAATAGATTACAACCGCCTAATTACAAAGGATCTAGTAAATTAAATAACAAGAATGTGTCTGCATTTCACTTTGAGATTCGATTAAATATCAATTTCAAGCTCCATATGAAAACCATCAATCACCTTGCAAAACTCAAATGAAACATCAAAATGATCGCAAGAATAAAATAATATGGATGATAAAATGAAATGAAATATAATGAGAAGTATAGAAAATAATATTACCCTCGGGTTTACCTTTTTTTCTTAGTTTCCAACACTGTTTTATATCTCCCCCCTAGGTACCGTCTAGGCGCATTTTTAAAGGTCGTCACTTGATGCGTCTAGCGCCTAATCTTCGCCGACTAAAGCCTAAGTCCCGCCCAGGCCCCGATTAATCCCCGCCTAGGTCTCTAGAGGTTCCGGTCGCTCGACTAACGTCTAGCGCTTTTTAAAACTCTGATGTCCAAAATTGTGACCGAATCCGACCTTGAGATTGATTAGACAACCAAAATAAGACCGATTTTAAGACTAATAGGAGAAACTAATATTGATTTTGAAACGAAAATAAAAATGAATGAATAGAGGTGTATGCTTATTAAAACCATGAAAAAATCTTTTAAAAATGATTAAAAGAAAAAAAAAAGCTCTTCTACCTTCGATAAAAAATGCCGACCCTTATTCCAGAACTCCAACCCCTGTTTATCATTTACTTCCTAATCAAACCCCTCTAAGAAACGTGGCCACTCCCCCTTACATTGAAAAAACCAAAAAATCACCACTTAATTATCTTTTTATTTTCTTTTAAAAAAATCAAATAAAAGATAAATATGCCTTGAGAAACCTATGAACTCTTTCCTTATCAATTATTTTATTAATTAGAAAAAGTGAAGTTGAATTGAGTCAGTAATTGATAATTATCAATTAAAAAAAATTTAAGTTCCTGTTTGTTTACAGGAAAATATTATGTAGGAAAATATTGTGCAGGAAAATATTTTTCGAATTTTCCGGTGTTTGTTTTCCATGAAAAAGTCAAAGGAAAATATTGTGCAAGTCAAAATAAAAATATAGTGTAAATAAAAGAAAATGTTTTCACATAAAAAAGATGGGAAAACATTTTCCCTTGCTTTGTCACTTGACATCCTCCACTATTACCACTTACACTTTCACCACCACCACCACCCCACTCTCGCTACCACCATTACCACGAGTCTGCCAATTAATCCATATTTGGTAGCGGGTATCTATCTTTTGGAGTTGCTTTATTCAGCTCGGTGAAATCTACGGACATTTTGTAGACACCAATCGGTTTTTTCACCAGTACCACGTTGGAAAACCAGTTTGGATACTATACTTCTCTTATATGTCCAGCCTTTAAAAGCTTGTTCATTCTTCTTATATGGCTCACTACCTTTCTAGTGCGTGTTTCCGCATCTTCTGAACTACCGGCTCAACAATGGGGGTTCAAATTTAGTTTATGTTGCATCACTTATGGTTTGACACCCACAAGGTCTTCTGTGGACAAGGAGAATACGTGTTGCTGGTCTATTAGTGCGCATATGATTTCCGCCTCTACATCATTGCTAAGGGATTTGCCAATTTTCAACGAGCTTTCCAATCCCACTTTCAACTCTTCTAGTTCTTCGATCGCCTTGATCTTCTCTTTTTGGTCCAAATCACATTCTTCTTCTATTAGAAACAACTTTCTATGTAACGATGCTAGGTAAGCCTCTTGTCCTACTTGAGGGTTTCCTACTACCACCGCATCCCTTTTGTTGTTGGTATAAAAATACCAAGTCAATGGGCGAAATGAGCATCCTTGTTTCCATTTGGAAAGGTCTTCCCAAAATAATGTTAAATCCAACTGAGATATTGGTAATTTTGAATTCTACTTTGCCCCTGTATTTGTGTTTGAGGTCGCCCATTTCTACCTCCAGTATTGATTCTCCTATTAACTGAATCGACTGTCCATTTAATCCAATAAGCGGTGAACAACCCACCTAGATTTTGGAGTGATGTAATCCCAATTTTTCAATGTCACTTTCAATGATGATGTTCACTGAGTTGTTTGTGTCTAGTAGGATTCTCCTTATTGTGAAGTTTTCAACCGTCGCTTCCACCATGATGGGATCTGCATGCATCTTTTCCACTAGGAAGTTCTTCTGATATGGCTTCAAAATTTTCACCTTAGTGTCTACATTTGACTTCTTTGAAGATGAGCTTTAGTTCTCTTCTTAGGCGACTCGAACTTCAGTCCGCCTGCAATTACCATTGTGACTCCTTTCGTTTTGTTCGCCTTTTTATCTACCTCAGTCTCCTTTTCTTCATCACTGTCGTTCTTCTTATCCTGCTTCTTGGAGATTACTTTTACGAATTGGCTGAATTTACCAGCTTTGATCAATTTGTGCATGATATCCGCTAGTGTTCTGTAATCGTGTGTGTGGTGGCCTTTAGCCTGATGGTATTCATAGTACTTGTTGAAATCTCTTCCAAGTGCGACTCCCTTTAGTATTTTAGGGAAAATAATATTCTTCTTTTTAGGAGTCTTTTTTTTATCACTATCAGAATTAACTTATGGATGTGTTGAGTTTGGGACGGTTTTCCTCTTGGTCATAATATCCACCCCTGATTGAGCTGCCTCGGCTCTTCCTTCTATTATCATCATATCGAGACCTATCATCTTTCTTTGCATCTCTCCCCTAGCTTTCTCTTCTCTGGATGAAATTCATCTCATCCACCGGGATCAGGTCTTTTTCCATGCCCAACATTTGTTGAAAGCTATTTGGATGTCTAGTTAGGATGGCATTCCTTAAGTCTCTGTTTCTCGTTCCTTTCAACATTGCCTCCTTGGTTGTGCTTATACCAAGATCCCTTACATCCAAGTAAGCCTTGTTGAAAAGATTGTAGTACTCGTGAAGGCTTTCTTCTTGGCCTTGTATGATCTCATGCAGGCTTCTTATCACAAGTCCGGCTAGAGCAGAACCCAAAAAATGCTTGCAGAAAGCGTCACTAAGCTTATTTCAAATGCCAATGGAATTGGGAGCTAGTGATGTAAACCATCGGGCACCCGGCCCTCCCAGAGTAGATGAGAGGTATCTGCATATATAGGCTTCTGTTGCGCCAACCATTTCCATCATGTTTCTATAGTCACCCGCGTGATAATTCGGTCATCTTTTTGCGTATACCTTTCAAAAGTGGGTATGTAGGTTAGTTGAGGTAGGATTTCTTCAAGGATGTTCTTTATGAAAGGGGAGAAATTGGTTTTTGAGGTCGCCTCTTGGTAGGGAACCACTTGCTTTATGAAAACCTTCTTGGCTTTTTTCTCAAACTTCGAGTCATTATCCTCCTCATCTCTCTCCACTTCAATAGGTCCTTTAGACCTTTGTCTTCATGACTGGTTCATGCAATGCGCCTGTTCCCTACCCTTAAATTGCAGCCAAATTTGGCCCAATATCTCCAGCTGATATGTGTCAATCCTTCATGGCCGCCACCAATTCTTGGAGCAAGGATAGCTGTATGGACTGGCCAATTGAAACTTTTTCCATACTTGGTAGAGTGGTGACTTCAATCTGGATCGTCGGAATGGGCGTGAAAGAGATCACTAGACTTGTAAAAGGGATGGATGGGGTGACGGCTGGAATGTCACTTGGTTGTAGAATTAGGGCAGCATATGTCCCTTAGCCGCTATTTCGAAGTCCTCCATCAGATTACGAGCGGGCACCATTTCCCGCCTGGATATGGTCAACTCGACCTTGTTCAAATCTCCGTAAATGATGCCCGAGGAGTAGTAGGTATCGAGTATAGATCTTTTGTAAGCTTCCATCTCCTCTGGGGTAATATTATATTTTTGTTGTAAGTATAGGAGGGGATTTCCATCCTCTGTATGTCCACCATTAACGGGGTCGCTTGCCACCATGGACGGTGGTACCAAATTGGAAGTGAGTACTGTTGTAGGAGGAGAAGTTATCCTCATCTAGTTATTTTCCCCTTGAGAGGTGTTAGTATCGTCACCTACCCCATCGTTGGTCATAATGTTTTAGCAATTGTAGGGATTTTCCGGTTATCGAAAAGTTCTTTGTATAAACTGAAGTTCTTACCTAAGAAAGAAAAATCAGTTCATACTCACCGCACTAATGAAGAATTAGTCCGGGAATGTGGTTCCACGCACTAACTCTTTAGTTGAGATTGAATCCTTAAGCTCCTCTTCTTAGACTTTGAGGATTCTTGCAAAATAGAATCGGTTGCTATGGGGGGCTAGTCGATTAACTAGTCTAACCTCTGCGATGCTTAAATTAGATCAGATTTAAGTTAGGATGCAAGGAGTTTAAGTGTTAAGAAAAACGTGCATTTGCATGACTCCTAATTAGTTCAGGAGAGGGAGTTGTATCCCAAATAGAACTGTTGCCTCTATAGATTCTTATCTCCTTAACAAGATAGAGTTTGCTTCCTGTACAAGGAGAATCCTAATTACAATGGGCTACCTTTAGATAAGCTCATACAAAATAGAATCTTAAATGGATTCCACTTTTTAGTTGGCGAGTCCTCTTCAAGCGGATAAACCGACGTGGCTTGGTGGCCTCCAGGATCTATCCCTTTGTTGAGATATGATAAGACTTGATCTGCTATGGTATCTTAAGGCGGCTTTATCCCATCTAGATAGCCTCCGCGTGACGAATACGCGCTCAATAATATTTGACTATGTTATCAATGATGTTATAGATGATATTTTAATAAATTTAACATGCTTATAGTTTAACTATATTATTTAAAAATTATACATCAAGATTTTGAGAATAGTTCGAAATTTTTTCAGTTTTTATGATTTTTTTAAAAGTTGATCATATCTTTTAATTAAATAAAATATTTGCAATTCTAAAAAAATTCATTTTATCATGAATGTGTATTGCCTTGTTGACAAATCTGCAAAATTTTAATTAAAAATACAATAAGTTACCATTACCATGACATGATTTAATATTGGAGATTTTATTTGATAGTTTTTTGAAATTATATACTATTTTAAAATAAAAAATTCCACATACACTTTTTTTTATAAAAACTTTTTAAAATTCACCACTTTACCCTTGAAATTATTCAATCTGATTCATATATAAAGTAGAAGTTAGAAAGAAAAAGAACGAAACTTATTGACTTGAATAATCTATTAAGATGAAAGAAGATTCAATGCAAATAAGTAATCAAGATCCGTACCTGCAGATTTTCTATTCATGAATTTAATGATTACATTGTTTAATTCTTGATTCTTGGATGAATAACGAAAAGATTTAATGTGACCTTTTTTCTTCCTTCAGTTCTTTGATTCGTTTACCTAAATTTTTCAACTCCTGCAATGATTCAATAAAGCTTTGGATCTCATATGAATCCTCAGAAGAATATGGTTTACTAAATTGAAGAGCTGAAAGAGTAAAAAAAGTGACACGAAGTCTTCTTTAATAATTTGTTACAGTTGCACATTGATAAATAAATAATATATGCACTTTGTTAGTTACTAACAGACGAAAGATTTACGACTCTCATTTATATAATCTATTTGTATTTTTATATAAAATATATAAAATCGTTAAAGTTTAGTTTTTATTATTTTTATAATTATAAATAAGCATTGATTAAAAAGTTCTATAACTAAATATACATTTTATAAAATAGACATTCTGTGATTGTAAAATTAAGTGTCGTTTTCAACGTTGTTTTGTAATTGTAAAATATCGTGCACTCCCTCCCTCTACTCAATATCGTCATTTTGTAGAGATTTTAATATCTCTTTTTTATTATCATTTTGTATTTTAGGTGTTTTTTTTCTTAGTTTATCATTTCTACTCTTATTAATTTGTTCAATTTTCAAGATAATTTATTCCAATCTCTAATAACAAGAAAATGTTATAGGTCAAATTGTTTTTATTGAACATATTAATGAAGTCTTGAAAATTGAATAAAACATTTATGAAAGGGTAAATTAGTATATCACCTCATTCGGTTAATTGTTATCTTAAAAACTGTGAATTATTTAAAACTATAATATTTAGTAGATGAAGGGAGTAATTGTGACATGTTAAACAACAACAACAACAATAATTTTTTGCTAATTAATAATACTAGAAAATAATAGATGTGGAAGATTTAGGGTTTTTGTAGAAACGCCACTTTATTGCATGGTCCAGATCTGCGTCGCCACTTGTAGAGCTAATCTGAGCCATTTAATATTGTTTGTTTCAATGGATACATGAGTTGGGCTTAAGCTGCAACTAAAGCCCAAATAAAAATACTCTCTAAATATTTTAGGAGTTTTTATGGGAAAACTTAAACTGAGGCAAAATCATAAATAATCTCCCCGTAAGTTAATCAACAAATATATATGCAGCAATAACATGGAGGAAAAAATGGAGTTACTGCACGTTGCCCATTCAAAAGATAAAAATACCCCTGGAATAAAAAATTTTTTTTTCACCCGTCACCGGAATTCAAAATCCGGCGACTGTAATCCGGCCAGCCATGTTACCGGCCGGAATTTTATTCCGGCCAAAATAGTGCCAGGCCGAAATAAAATTCCAGCTAAGCTATAGTGTGACCGAAAATTTATTTCGGCCAGCTTACATGCTGGCCGGAATTTTATTTCGGCCATCTTAGCTTTTGGCCGGAATACTATTCCGGCTGGCCACTTGGCTGGCCGAAATAAAATTCCGGCCAAAAGCTTAGCTGGCCGAAATAAAATTCTGGCCAGGCTAAGGGAGGAAAAAAAATTTTATTTTTAATTTTTAAATTGAAAATATAAAATTTAACTACGGAAATATATATTATGATTGATAAATTCCATAAACACAATAAAATAAAAAGTTCATATTATAAAAATATAATTAAAATTTAATCACATAATTGTTGTAACTGTTACAGCCTCCATGTATACAAATCTTCCCACCCAATCACACTCTCCTTACAAAAATTAAACCACATACTAGCAATTGGAGGAAGTGGCCAATCTTCTTGTAAATTTAATTTGAAGAAGTATTTCAAGATTGATCCGGTATGGGCAATACAAATTTCAGCACACGAACCCTTCGCGTTTGATGTTGTATATAGAGGCAAAACGGTGAAACAAGAATATGTACCAGTGGGCACAACTGAGTAACCGACATAAATAATCGCAAAATTATATACTGTTGCAATAGTGAATAAGTCCTCAATTACATGCATCTAATACCTGTCATTTCGAGTCCATGAACCGCCCGCCCAACTAATACGCTCAATGCCTGCATCGATTCCGTCAAAGTAGATTGGTTCGTAAATTTCACGCTTGGCAATTAGCTCGTTGCTGAGATTGTTTCTTACATATTGATATGCATCGTCATTGTTATAAATGTAGGATGCAACAACTCGGAAACCGCAATTGCCATTTGCTTCCACATTAACCACACCTCCAATGAACGGATGAACAATTATTGGAATGTATTGCATTAACTCAGAAAATTGGAGGGGAACTCCACCTGAACTAGTGAAATAAAAGCAAATAAGTTGTAAATGATAAAATATTAAAAAAAATTAAAATTGTATTATTTAAATTATCGAATAGTGAGTTCATACTATATCTTGATGCATTGTTTATTGAGGGAACTGAATCATTCCCAGCTGAACTATTATGACGAATTCAACTGTTAGAATGTCCACGACCTTTTGAATTATGCTCTTAAGCACTCTTTTCACATCGGGTTGACCTGCTCCCTTTTGGTCTTCCCCTTACATTTTCGTTTACCTCGGGTTCAACACAATCATCAGCATATTCAGGGTGAAGTTGTTCTTCCAGCATAGTCACCATTTTCTCCACAATAATAGGATGATATGTGTTTACCACCCCCACAATATTTGCAAGATGTCGATGAGCCTCTGACGGATAGCCTGAAAAATCATCTTCTGATTTATCCACCCCTGCTTTATTAACCATAAGTGTTTTCCAAAATGGGTGGATTCGTTCAGTAGAGATATTTACTCTTGCTCGTACTGCATCAGACAACTCACATGCAAATGTAGCCCATGAGTATTCCACAATGCGTGATAACAATAATCACGTACTTCGGCTCCCAATTGCAACATCAATTGGTATTCATCAAATAGTAATTTTTGGTCATGATAAGAAACATAAAATGATAACAGCATAGAAGGAAATCCTGATGTCACCTCACATCGCTTGTTCGTGACCGTTCAAGCTCAACCCTAAAAAATTACAAATAGTAATATAATAAGTAAACTATTAAAAAATGTGGAAATACTATCATAAAATTAGTAAATGTACTTACTTTATGTTTATTTCTTGTGTTTGAATCTATCTGTCGACCTTTGTCCATACAGTATCGAGGGGTCCAGTTGATGTGTGGAGCCAATCCTTGAGCGATGCATGCTCGCTCTCCACACGATAATTTGACGTATTACCCAAGTGTAAATTATTATTCATCCATGCAGGAATGAACTTTTCTTTGTAAATAATCCATGTATCCATGAGATATGTGACCAAGTTAGGCCATACCCTATGCCACGAGTCAATCAGAATTGAAAGATTGGCATCATACTCTTCTACTATTTGTGATTTGGAAACTTTTCTCCATTTTCCGTTAGCCATCTTTTGGGCCACATCTCTACATCCAACCACTCTTGCAATCTTGTTTTCAACATCTTTGTGTATATGCTAGTCACAAAAAAGATGTGTGGTGTTTGGAAATAATTCTTCTATCAGTTTGAATAGACC
>CATIWQ010063930.1:0-13337 GCA_949673415.1 Euphorbia schlechtendalii | reverse complement strand
GAGTAACACATGAAATGACTTTTCTAAATCTAGTGCAAACAAATTAAGATGATTATATAAACCTGGACAACAATATTACTATGCTTAATACGGGTCCCTCTCTCATAGACACATTTAGTAAGTTACCATTCCAAAAATGTTCGCTCACTAAACAGCATTAAAATCACAGATCCAGTGATTATACAATCTCGTTAACCTCGAAACTACTCTTAAAGTTAACTCAAAGGCATATAACTTGATTAATATAAAAGACTCACCATGAAATATGCATTATGACACATAGACATATCATAAACTTCGAAATAGAAAGTATAAGTAGAAAGCAAAGCAAAGTCGTAAGGTATGCAAGTGAAAGCTAAAGTTGATCAAACCGTATCCACTCTTTAATGGGAGTCGTCAATTCTCGCAATTCCTACGTCTGCTTTGAATTCGGTCTCGGCCCGTACAAAACCTTTGCTAGGATGCTATTCTTTGCGAATTTCGAATAAAAAAATATTAAAGAATGAAAACTTTTATTGATAAGTGATTTACAAGTACACTTATACAACAATCGCTTGATAATGTAGAGAAATCTAGTGATCGAAACAAGGATTCGAATCACTTAAACATTTTCTCACTAACACTTAAGAACGTAACGAATCTAACTATACACACACTATATTTGCTCTCTAATGCTTTCCTCTCTAGTGTTCCACACTATCCACCACTTGATGCATGAAATTTGTGAAGAATTAGAGCCCTATTTGTAGAGTTTGAAGGGTTGCGTCTATCCAAATGAAGAGTCACATCCATTGGTGAAAGATTGCATCTCTTCAATGTGGTTGGTTGAGAGGCTTTGATTCAATCCATAATGGATAGGCACCATTTCATGATTGGTTGACTCCTGATAAGTGTCTTTTCATTGGTAGTTGATGGCGGTTGATCATACTTATCTAGCGGTTGGTAGTTAAGAAGATAATACCAGAAAACCATCCATGTCATGACCGCGATAGGTGATTCGCGACCGTGAACCTTTGATTGGAAGATTTCTGTTTCTTAAGTGAACAGGTAGTGACCGTGAGGTATTGTCGTGACCGTGAATTGAGTTTTCTTCAGAAATCTCCTTGTAACTTCACCGATCTTCAACAGCTTCGATTCTAAGCCAAATCTTCAAGTTCCATGCATCATTTTGCACATTTTTCATTCTTTTTTCATAGAATTCCACTTTAGTTCATTTTACTCCCAAGATTTACCAAGTATTTGCATTTGCATAAAAAACAACTACATACCACGTGAAATATTTTATATGAAGTATAAAAATGACTAAAACTATAGTGTTTATTGTATAAAATTTATATGATAATAAGTGTAATTATACACTTATCACTACTTCATAGCGTAAAAGTGCAAGGACATAGTGGGAGCTATGTGGAGTGAGAACTGCACATACGTGTTACTATGAATATTGTAAATATCCCTAGTCATAGTTTCATTGAAACTGGACAACAATGGAGCGGACATACTAGCATGTGTAGGCTTACTCCATTGATTACATCCAAGTAGCCAATCTCATGAGCTAAAGGTGGTACCTTGAGTTAACACATTGATGTATTTGGGTAATACATTGGAGATTTCTATAAGACAAACACTCAAAAATAACTATATCCATGTGTTGGTGTCATGTCCTATTGTAGTAGTAGTACAAGTATCCTCAGATCTGAGATACTGGTTACCTTATATAGGAGTTTTTATACTTTGGGTCATACTTATTCATACCCTGGCGATCTTGATGACACGAATGATTACAGGTATAGTGATGATCATATGTTGGTAAGCCAAGTAGTCAAGATGGGATCCATCGCTCCTCATATAGTGATATAATGGGAGCTGTACCTTAGGGCCCCTTGTTGAAGTGACACACTCATAAACCTCTTATCAAAGTATAAGATTGATAGAATTGGTTTCTAGTCAATCTTGATACATATTGGTTGAGTGGTGTTCTTCATGAACAAGTCTAATTCCAAGATAGCTGTAGCCATTACATGAGCTAACACTTAATCCAAGCTCAATGGATGGTATTTTACATGATGGAAGGAGTGTATTGTATTGGTTACTATTGCAAAACCAGATAAAGTCACAAGTAAGTGACGTTCCAAGTATTGGGGGATCATATGCCTTTGCCATAAAGCCCATTTGATCGTCTAGAGCTATCGAGTTCCCTATCGATCTGGAACACTAAGGCTAAAGGTTCCCGGATTGGAAGCTAAGTTTAGGCTAACCTCTAGCAACTCAATACTTTGGGATCCTATGAGGTCACACACTTTGGGTCTTTCTCAGACTAAGTAAAGAACCTATAGATTGGGTTAATGCCGAAAATACAAGTTGTCGAATTTGTTACAAGAATTATTAATTTGTTTGATCGAATTAATAATTAAAGGGAATAAAGAGAAAATTGGGAAAATTACACGGAGTGTACCAAGGGAATTTTTCCCTTTGCGAGTGGGTGCCAAACTGACATGGATTGTTCGGAGTGGGCCATGTATGGTTACCCGGTGAGCTAAAAATTTCACGAGCCGCTAGCGTACGAGGTAAGGCCCCATGAGCTAGCAGGTTGCAAGCCCGCAAATGCTACCCATGGCAGCGCTTGCCAGGGATTGCGGTATAAGCCCGCGTGGGTAACCCGTAAGGGCTTTACTTATGGATTGGACTTGTGGGTTATGCAGCAGATCCTAGTGACCCGAATTGCTAACTTGCTAGGGTGGGATGGGATTATTCCCATCCCACCTAGAGATTGAGGGTGAGTATAACACTACCCCTTTTCCCCTATTATAGGCCTCCATTCTCTTCATTTTCACATCATCAGAAAATACTTCAACTCAGATTTTCTCTCTAAGTTCGACATTTCCTTATTCTTTTGTTGTGTGAGATCCTTCACAAGTTTCTCCAAACAATCGAAGAAATTTTTTTAAAGGCTCTTTCAAAAGTGAGCCTCCTTAGTTTATTTTCAGGTTGGTCTTCGAGCAGTCTAACAGCTGCTGTTTACTAATGAGTTCTTCCTTAATGAGATTTTGGTCTGTCAAGATCCGTGTGGATAAATCGTAGAGGCTCTCCTAGTTTGGAAGCTCATGCTAATGAAATGCTACCAAATTACTCAAAGGTAACACCACTACAAAAAAAGAGAAAGAATGCATTAACTGGTAATGCTTTAATTTTTTATGCTAGGTTTCTTTTATAAGCTTTGTAAACCTAAAAGCATCTGTGGAATGTTTTAACTTAGATTATATCAATCATGGCATGCATAGGAGATCCTTAGGTTTATTTTATGTTTTGAAATTCCACCTTGCTATATTGCATGTCTAATAACTGTCTTGATTAACTAGGACTAGTGGCATGCTGACCGTTTACTTTGAATGGTTTTCTTGGCCATCTTCCCCTTTAATAAGGTTTGCATGCAACGTAGGATTCCCATTCCATTTGGCCCGTGTCTCCACATTTGTGTAACTTGGTTAAGCAAGTCTCATTTCTATATCCTAGACGACAATGACATAAGTATGAGGATTTCTCATTATCCAATCTTGATTTCTTAACAATGTTCATATTCAGAATTTTAGTTTTAGTATCTAGAACATAAATGCCATCAACAGATATTCCACAATCATAAAGAACATTATTGCATCGAATTTGACATTTACTATTAGAAAATAAAATTTCAAATCCCTCTATTACTAAATGCGCATATGAAATTATATTCTTAGTGACAGCAGGAATATAATAGCAATTGTTCAAAAGTAAAACTATGCCATTAGGCAAACAAAGGCTATAGGTCCCTACAGTTGTTGCAGCAACTAGTGCTCCATTTCCAACTCTTAGATTCATTTCCCTCTTTCTAAGCCCCCCTACTATTCTACAATCCCTTCATAGAAGTACAGATATGAGTACCACAACCAGTATCTAATACCCAAGTAGACTCATAGGGAACTGTAGAGAAACTCTCTAGTATGAACATACCTCTAGATATTTGAGCTACAGCTATCATCATCCGATGAGCTTGTTTCAAGAGAAACATTTCCCCTCTTCAATTCTAACTTCCTCATGAGCTTTCTTTTGACTTTTCACCCTTTTAGTTTCTTTAACTTAAGGTCCTCAACATTTGCTTTCTTTTTTAGTTTATTTCTAAACTCAATTTCATAAATCTCAAGCAAGTCCATAAGTTGGGTCAAGGTAGAGTTGCAAGAACACTCCTATTTATTGGGTAACACCCTAAATACAAATTCCTTCAAAGACTAATCACTATACTCAACTCCCAACTCTCTCAATTTCTCCGAGTTGTCATAAATGAGCTTAACCAACTCTATTGCTAAGGTGTCTCTCTGCAATATACTATAGAACAATTCATCTTCTAAACTTTCCACCTATTTAAGATGATGAATCATGGTTGCAAGATCCAACACTTTGTACACTTGTGCCTACTTTGGGAGCATGTGGTCTAACATGAGTTTTACGACAAACTCACAGTTTCCCTTGTACTCCTCATAATCATTCATCTCACATGCAAATGCATTCTTACTAGGATGTTTAGGACTAGGATGAATCAAAACATAATCCAAGTAGTAGTTATGAAGAACTCCTCTAACAATCTCAAACCACTCATTGAAGTTATAAACATCATATTCTATGTCAACAAGAGGACCGATTTTAATGCGAGTATTTTTGTTAGTGATCATATTCAACCTAGATATAAGATATAATTTGTTTAGACATTAGTATAAGTACATGCAACTAATATAAGGTCTTTAATTAAACACATAATTCCTATTATTTTCTCGACATTCAAGTAGCCCATTCTATTTAAATTCGAGAAATTTGGTTTAATCAATTTCCTTAATAAGTACCATTCATAGCCACTAATCATGACTCCCGCAATAGCAGGTCAAGCCATGACAAGATAACCATGGTTGGAACCTATCCATTTGTGTCTCATGCAATTGCTAATCCATTTTAAAGTTCTCTTTCTCGAGACGTGCGTACCTAATTGAACAACTACTCAAATGTGTCTCCAATCTGGCATTAACACCAATAATATGTATAACTGACCCATTTTGGTTAAGGTACTAACCCCATTTAGTCTCATGACCAAACACATGTTAAGGGAAGGTGTTTTGTACATGTGCTTACATTCGTTCATAAGGTTCATATCATGACTTATGACGGGAAGACTATATACCACCTTGATATTGTTGTGTAGATTTTATCGGTGCTGCTGGTCTCGCCCTAGTCTATGTCTTATACGATGAATATGATTATGAAAATAATAATTCTGGGCTACTTGGAATTATTAACTCTAAGGGAACATGCTCAAGACTGGTATATCATGATCATTCATTATGCCAAGACTCGATGTTCAAGTTATTGCACCTATGTCTATAAGTTATAATTTAACAACTTAAACCACGTTTGTAAAACCATATACAGAATCTAATTCCCATACTAGAAATCAACTAAGTCATAAATGTCCCTTGAGTACTTTTAAATCTAATACCGATGGAGATTTCCATGTAGGAGAGGCCCTCTCAAACTAAATGAGAAGCCAGGTCCAATCCATACCAAAATAACCACATGCACTTCAATTCAATTATCATGGATAACTATGATTTAAAGATTTCGTTCTTTAATTAAGTGAAGTACGGGATGATCCTCGATTAAAGCATTTACACTTGTGGTAAAAAATTACTAATTTACATGATAATCATTTAGACTATTTAATCTAGTTATCACATCATTTTCTATAGCAGGAATTGAAACCTAAGTTATGCATAGAATACTTTAATCAATTCATAGAAAATATTATTTTAACAATATCATAATCAATCATGCATAGCATAAAGTACGCTCCAATATCATTTGCTGGTTAATTAAGATGATTACTGAAGATACAACATAGCAAGGCAGAATTTCAAAACAAAAAAATTAGCCTAAGGATCTCCTAAGTATTTCATGATTGATACAATCTAATTTAAAACATTCCATAGATGCTAACAGGTTCATAAAACTCACAAAAGAAACTTAGCATCTAAGTTTAAGACGTTACTAGTTGACGTGATCTTCACAAACCAAAAACCTCGTAGAGGTAGATACCGTTGTTAGACATCAGCTATAGACTGATCAAAGACCAACTCAAAAATATATACTAAGAAGGTTCTCTTTGAATAGAAAGAACCTTCTAAAGAAATTCTTCATTGTTTGAAGGATCTCGCACAACAAACAAAGAAAATGATGTCGAACTCAGAGAGAAGATGAGCTGAATATTTTTGTGTTGTGTGAAATAAAGAGAACTAGAGGCCTACATATAGGAAAAAGGAGTGTTAGACACCCCCTAAAACTCAATATGGGAAGGGAATATTCCTATCCCATAAGCGGGTTAGCCCACGGATCATTTTGACACGTGGGCTAACCCGCGACCTTTTTCACAAGGCAAGCCCTAGCAGGCTTGCCTTGTACTGCAAGTTCAAGCTTGCGGGCATTCCCTCAAGCCCAACCCATGGCCTTTCTCATAAGGCAAACTCTATAGGCTTGCGTGGCTAGCCAACGCACGCATTTCCTTTAGCAATGATTGCGGGCCTACTGCTTGCTAGCGCGCGCGAGCTTTACCCGCACGTAAGCGGCCCGCGAGCTTTTCAACTAAGCAGGCCTCAATCTGAACATCCCATGTTTGTTTGGGGCCCACTCGTAAAGGGAAAAAATCCCATGCTCTGCTCCGTGCATTTTTCCCTATTTTTCTCTTTATTTCCTTTAATTATTAATTTGGTCCAACCCATTAATAATTCTTCCAACAAATTTGACAAACAAATATTTTCAGCATAGACCCAGTCTATAGGTTCTTTACTTAGTTTGGTAACGATCCAAAGTTTGTGACCTCATAGGATCCCAAGGTATTGAGCTACCAGAGGTTAACCTAAACTGGGCTTCCCATACAGGAATCTGTAGGCTTAGTGATCCATACCGATATGGAACCCGAGAGCTCTAAATGATTAAATGGGCTTTCTAGCAAAGACGTATGATCCCCCAATACTTGGAATGACACATGCTTGTGACTTGATCCTGTTCTGCAGTAGTCACCAATACAATACACTCCTTCTAATAGTTTAAGTACCATCCAATTTATTGAACTCGAATTAAGTGTCAGCTCATGTAATAGCCGTATCTATCCTAGAATTAGACTTGTTCACGAAGAACACAAATTAGCCATTATGTATCAAGATTGACTAGAAACCCATTCTAATAATCTTATACTTTGATCAATGGTTTATGAGCGTGTCGCTTCAACAAGGGGCCCTAAGGTACATCTCCCATTATATAATACATTAGGAGCAATGAAACCCATCTTGACTACTTGGCTTACTGACATGTGATCATCACTATATCCGTAATCACCAAGGTATGAATAAGTATGACCCAAAGTATAGCAACTCCTACACAAGGTAACTAGTATCTCAGATCTGAGGATAGCTATACTACTATTGCAATAAGACATGACACCAACACATGGACATAGTTATTTCTAAGTGTCTTTCTTATAGCGATTTCCAACGTATTACCCGAATACATTCATGTGTTAACTCAAGGTACCACCTTCATCTTGTGAGATTGGCTATTTGGATCTAATCTAAGGAGTACCACCTATACATGCTAGTTTGTCCATTTCCTTGATGCCTAATCATAATGAAACTATGACTAGGGATATTTAGACTACTCATAGTAACACATATGTGTAGTTTTCACACCATATAGCTCCCGCTGTGTCCTTGCACTTTTACGCTATGAAGTAGTCATAGAATTTATCCTATCAATGCACATATATATAATACTATACATATATGATAACAGTGAGATAAATAAATAAATTGAAAACACTGTTAAGAAACAACGATGCCTTAATTATTATTATTATCAATAATCCTAAACTGTTTGTGCATTATAACTAATTAAAATATATCACCCTAATTGCCTCTAGGGCATACATCATGTCTAACATACCATTCCTTCCCTTAACATGTGTTTGGTCATGAGATTAGATGGGGTTAATGTCTTAACCAAAATGGGTTAGTTGTCCATATTATTAGAGCTAATGCCAAATTGGAGACACATTTGAGGAGTCGTACAATTGGGTACGCATGTCTCAAGAAAGAAAACTCAAATGGATTAGTAATTGCATGAGATGCATATGGATGGGTTCCAACCATGGTTATCTATTTATGGCTTGACCTACTATAGCAGGGGTCATGATGAGTGGATAGGGATGCTACCTGCTAAGAAAAATTGGTTAAACCAAATTTCTCGAATTTAAATAGAAGGGGTTATTTGAATGTCGTGAAAATAGTAGGAATTATGTGTTTAATTAAAGACCTTATATTAAATTCATGTACATATACTAATGTCTAAACAAATTCTATCTTATATCTAGGTTGAATAAGATATAAGTTTTACAAACACTGATATGCATCCGATTGACTACAAGTTTTACAAAGGAGAAAATTTTCATGAGTAGTTCGAGTGTGTGATAAGGTTCCTAAAGAGCCTTTGTCTGGATTATGTACTAAATGATCTATATCCCGAACTCCCCAAAGAAGATCCTTTCATTTATCAAATTGATAAGTACGTGAATCACAAAAGGGACTGTGGTTTCGCAATGAACTTCATGGTCAAAACTATGCTTCCAAGTTACTTAGGGCTTTGCAAAAATATGGACCTGGAGTCTATGATTATGCAGCCTGTAATGATGGATGAACCTAAAAATTTCATGCTATCTGCAAGTCTTGGGATTGACACCTTACTAGTTGAGTTTGTAATGAATGTTGTTGATAACTCTTAAATAGTTAAGGAAAATGGGAGTTACTTATGATCATGATACCTTGAAAAAGATTGTATTGAAAGGTCTACCAAATAAGTGCGACAATTTCAAAAAAGGTTTCTATGGAATCAATGATTATTGTAATTTTTCTGAGATGGTAGACCTGTTAGAACAATATGATATACAGTTTAGAAATAAACTTGAAAATCAACTTGTTGCTGAGGATCGAATGATAAGAAAGTCTAGGGCTTTCAAGGTCAAGAGAAAACTCATGAAAAGTGTCGAAATGAAAGACGATTTAAGAGCTCTAATTTCTGAACAAGTGAAGTACAAGCTAAGTGAGACATCTACTTCAGGTATGTTCATGATAGAGAGTTTCTCTATAGTTCCCTATGAGTTTACTTGGGTATTACTTATTGGTTGTGTACTCATATTTGTACGGATTAGATAATGAGAAATCCTCTTACTTATGAAATTTTCTTGTAGGCCATATAAACGAGACTCACTTAACCAAGTTACACAAATGTGGAGACTTGGGCCCAATGGAATGGGAATTCTTTTGTGCATGTAAACCTTGTTTAAAGGGGAAAATGACTAAGAAACCTTTCAAAGTAAAGGGTCAACATGCCACTAGTACTTTGGAAATAATACATTTCTATGTATGTTGTCCAATGAGTGTAAGATAGATGAGAGTTTCGTCTACTTCATAACCTTTATCAATAATTACTCACAATATAATTATTTTCACCTTATGAGGCACAAGTTTGAGAGTTTTGAGAAATTTAAAGAGTTCAAAACCGAAGTAGAGAAATAGCTTGGGAAAAGTATCAAGACCCTTCGATCTAATCAAGGTGGTGAATACTTAAACCAGGAGTTTTAGGATTATCTAAGGGATAATGGTATTTTATCGCAGTAAACACCTACTTATACACCCCAACACAATGGAGTGTTAGAAAGGAGAAATGAAACCCTACTCGATATGGTTGGTCCATGATGAGATAAGCATAACTAGGCAGATCCTTTTGGGGTTATGCACTTGAGAGCACAATTTATATTCTAAATAGAGTGCCCTCCATAAGAAATATGGTATGGTAAGAAACCCACTATTTCTAACTTGAGAGTTTAGGGATGTCCTGCTTATGTAAAAAGGACGAGTTCAGATAAGCTGGGTGCTAAGTATGATAGGTGCTTGTTTGTAGGTTACCCTAAAGGGACTATAGGGCATACCTTTTTTGATCCCAAGGAACAAAAAGTCCTTATTTTAGGAAATGCTCAATTCATCGAGAAGGAGCGTATACTTGCGAAAGCTAGTGGGAGCAATCTTGAGTTAGGCCCTTAAGAAGATTAAACAGACAATCAACTTATTATACCTACACCTATTACACAAGATAGTGTAAGCATGGAACAACCTACTACTATAACACTGACATTGCGTAGGTCAAGCTGGGCTCCAATCGCTCCCAGTGATACAGGTTTCTCATCACTAATGATAAACATCTCTTCTTTATAGAAGATGATGAGCCCAAGACTTACAAAGAGGGGCAATGGAATGCTCAGAATTTAACAAAAGGTTAACAACCACGAGATCAGAGATGGACTCCATGTATGAAAATCAAGTCTGGAGCTTGATTGATGCTCCAAGTGGGATTAGGACCATAAGATACAAGTGGGTTTTCAAGAAGAAAATTGACATGGACGGTAACATGGTTACCTATAAAGCAAGGCTAGTTGTAAAAGGTTATAGTAAAAAAGAAGGTATTGACTATGATCAAACCTTTTAACCGGTGGCCATGTTGAAGTCTATCAGGCTACTCCTTACCATCGCCGCTCATTATGACTATGAGATTTGGCAAATGGATGTGAAAATAGCATTCCTTAACGAGAATCTGGATAGGGATTTGTTTATGGCACAACCTGGGGGTTTTACTTCCAAGGATTGCTCAAAGTTATGCGAGTTGTAGAATTCCATTTATGGACCAAAGCAAGCATCACGAAGTTGGAATATTAGGTTTGACAAGATAATCAAAGAAATTGGTTTTGTGTCAAACGCTAATGAGTCTTGTGTATATAAGAAGGCTAGTGGGAGTGTGGTCATTTTCCTTGTACCCTATTTCAATGACATATTATTAGAAGGGAACGTTATTCCTTTTCTTCAAACAGTTAAATCATGGTTTTAAAGAAGTTCTCAATGAAAGACCTTGGAGAAGCAGCTTTTATACTTGGTATAAAGATTTACCAAGATAGATCTAGAAGGCTACTAGGTCTTTGGCAAAGTACATACATAGACAAGGTTTTTGCTAGATTTAACCTTCAGTAGCCAAGAAAGGGTTATCTGCCAATATCTCACGGGATTAACATTTCTAAATCTGAGTGTCCAAGAACACAAGAGGAGAGATTACACATGAATGGAATTCCCTATGCCTCAGTGATAAGATCCATCATGTATGCACTCGGCCTAACATCTCACATTTATCAAGTGTCACGAGCAGATTTCAATCCACCAGGTGAGAACCACTAGATGGCTGCTAAAACTATCCTTAAGTACTTATGTAGGACTAAGGATATGTTTTTTGTATATGGAGAAGGTGATCTCTCCTTGGAGGGATACACCAAAGCGAGTTTTCTGTCTGACAAGGATAATTATAAATCCCAGTCGGGGTACGTGTTCATGTTAAATGGAGGGCTAGTTATTTGGAAAAGTGTTAAACAGGATACGACTACCGATTCAACCATAGAATCTGAGTATATAGCTGCTTCAAAAGTGGCTAAGCAAGATGTCTGGCTTAAGGGATTTATGGGTAATCTTAGTGTGGTATCCAGCATTGTAAATTTGATAGTGCTCTATTGTGATAACAATGGGGCTATTGCTCAGGCAAAGGAACCAAGGTCTCATCAGAGAAATGAACATATACTCAGAAAGTACCATCCCATTCAAGAGATAGTAGGTAGGAAAGATATAGATTTAGAATACTTACTAATGGATTAGAATCTAGAGGATTAGCTAACTAAGCCATTGACTCAAGTTAAACATAACCAGCATGTTAATGAGTATGGTATGAAGCACATGGGTAATTGGCTCTAGCGCATGTGGGAGATTGTTATACATTATGTATTCCTTAGAGGCAATTAGGGCAATATATCTTAATTAGTTATAATATACAAAATTTTTGGATTATTAATAATAATAATAATAATTAAGGCATCTTTATGACTTTTCAGTGTTTTTAATTTATTTATGTATCTAGCTGGTATCATATATGTGTAGTATTATATATATGTGCATTGATAAGAAAAAGCCCGTGACTACTTCATAACATAAAAGTGCTAGGACAAAGTGGAAGCTATGTGGTGTGAGAACTGCACATACATGTTACTATGAATAGTATTAATAACCCTAGTCATAGTTTCATTGAGGCTGGACATCAATGGAACGGAAAAATGTTCACCACTTTTCTACTAATAAGTTTAATAATTTTTACGCAAAGAGTTTGGCTAAATATCAACAGCGCCAAAAACTTGTTCACGTGAAATATAGGTGTTGTCAATACCCCTTATCAAATAGAAAAATGATGATAACTGCAAGTATACATTTGCGATGTAGTTTTAAAAGATATCAATCCCACAAGGAAGGAATAGTTCAGGAATCGAAAAGAAAATGATGCGAAGGTTTTTTAAAATAATTTTGAAGATAGATTTGGTGAAAGTTGAAAAGATATGCAAATAAGAAGAGTAGAGTAGATATGCCTTTCTTAAAAACTAGTTTGGAAAGATAAGAATGCAAAGACTCAAAGACAAGACAATGCACATATATGACTTTCAACAATACAGTTCTACACTCTCTAAGATTCAATTATGTGTCACAAAAAGTTACACATGAAATGACTTTTCTTATCTAGGGTAAATGACTTGCATCAATTCACAAAAACCTGAATAACATCAATGCTATGCTTAGTACGGGTCACTCTCACATAACAACATTTAGCAAGTTACCATTCCAAAAATGTTGGCTTACTAAACAGTGTTAAATCACAAATCCAGTGATCACTATCAAAACACGTTAAGCCCGAAAGTACTCTTAAAATCAACGTGAAAGAATGCAACTTAATTGATGTAAACGAAAATAAGACAAATTACTCGTTATGACACATAGACATATCATAAACTTTCATAGAGAAAGTTGTAAAGGTTTGCAACTGAAAGCTGAAGTTGATCAAACCATATCCACTCTTTAATGGGAGTTGTCAATTCCCGCAATGCCTGCGTCTACTTGCCTTCGGTCTCGACTTTATGCAGAACACTCCTTTCAGCCTGTATTTAGTTTGTAAATTGAGATAAAAGATTGTGAAGAACAATAAACTCTTTATTGAAAAATGCTTCGCGTCGTACACTTTTACAATAATCGCTCGTAATGCGAAGAAATATAGTGATTGAATGATCAAATCACTTTACAATCTCACTCTCTCAAACTAAGAACTAAGAAAGGAGATCATAACTCTCTCTCTCTCTCTCT
>CATIWQ010063926.1:0-13674 GCA_949673415.1 Euphorbia schlechtendalii | reverse complement strand
CCAAATCTTTAAGTTCCACACATCTTTTTGCACCTTTTTCACTCTTTTTTCATAGAATTCCACTTTAGATCATTTTACTCCCAAGATTTACCTAGTATCTGCATTTGCATAAAAAACAACTACATACCATGTGAAATCTTTTATATGACGTACAAAAATGACTTAAACTATAGTGTTTGGTGTATAAAAATAATATGATAATAAGTGTAATTATACACTTATCAGTAAGCAGTTTGATATACCCTAATGAGATAGAATAAGATAAAAATAACCACCGTATGTAGCTATTGAAGGAATAATTTGGTTATTTTTCCCAATTAGGGCTGAGTTTCGGATGCATGTGTGGTCATCGCTATTTGAGGGTATGTGGTGATACATGAATCTTTGTTCTGTGTGGGCGAATGGTTAGGGTATTACACATATACCCTTGAAGATTTGGTAAGGTAAGATTTTTGAAATAAGTTCACCCTATGTGGGCTTAGGTTCGGATGTTAGTAGGGACACCACGAGATGTGGGAAAAATGATTTGGGTAGGTATTTGCCCTGTTTGGGCCATGTGGTATGTGTGATTGCCCTGTGGGGGCTGTGAGTTGGACCTCGAGTGGACATCTCAAAGGTAATGTGTTGGATATATTATTTCCCTAGTGGGCTAAGTGTTGAATGTCAAGTTGACATCACACAAATTGGGGTGAATGATGTTTCATGATTCTAATTGGTTCATGTTATCCTAGGGTTATACGATCTCAAGTGTCATCTAATCTTAAGTGTATGTGAAATCGATTTCGTATCATGACAATAAGAAGATGTTATGTTACATCATATTTACATTATGAGTGTGTGCATTTAAGTGTCTGCACTAGGATTCATGGTTAGCATGACACTTATACAATGATAAAGTGGTAAACACGTAGCACATAACATGCAACGTCCAAATTTCCAATCATACAACTCCCGCAAATTGGGTTTTTGGCTAGTCTCTATCCTAAGTTTGGTTTATCTCAGTACCATGAAGATACTAAGGAGTGCACCTGCAAGAAATATAATGCATGGTCGTTTGTTGGGAAACACCCTAGGGAAAATGCCTATGGTTTATTTACATGAGGTTTGTAAAAGGTTTGTTGATGTAGAAGGTTTTTGTTGCACTAAAATACACTCTAAGCCTCTCCCTAAATGGGTTCTAACGAGGGAGGTACAAGCGATATGGCAACAAGTGCTCCACCTCCTCAAGTACTATTTTATCTCAGGGAGGTAGATTAGTACAAGAGAAAGCTTCGCGGTAATAGGGGTACCTTAGACTTACGGGCTAATCCCTTCTATTGCAATGCAAATTATGAATATGTCATAATTAAGAAAATACAGAATAATGTGATCAATAATTTTCAGAACTTATCCAAAATCTAAAACCTTTAAAAAGAGTTTAAGAAAATTCCCGAGTGAAGTAGCCACTATGAGCAGACGACACGGAGCGGTGCGTCGAGAGCGCATGGAATGAGAGCCACGGTCCACCGGGGTGTTTAAAAAGTACCTGGTCGGGGACCCGGAAAGGTTGAAAGAGAGAGTGAAAACATTTTTAGATCGGTCAAACCCGAATCCAACATCTCTTTGTGTAGAGTTGCCACCTGGATTAGCTCTTTCCAGGAATTAAAGTTGTTTGAGGCTTAACATCGGGGGGATGGCCAACTAAGACACAGAGATTCAGGTTCGGGAAAAGTTGCTTATTTCTTATTGGATCACATTATATTAAATATGTAGAAACAGTATTTCTTAATTATGCATATTCGCACTTAAGTCATTTTTTGAATTATTATGCATGATTCACATATGTGAGGAAAATAATAAATCCATACACCAAAGCAAGAAATTAATGCGGAAAAGTAAAGATTAAAGGTTACGTAACCTCGGGGAATGCAACCATCCACCTAAACTATTATTTACATTTCCCAAAAATAATATTTGCAATACTCGAAGGAAAATAAAATCCTAGGCATACATCTAACATGCATCCACAAAAGTTAGCACGAAATATGGCACAATATTTGCACATATATTCGATTTGATTTCAATGAGGCCCCGTGTGGCCTAATTAAAACATCAACGATAGAAAATTTCTTATTTAGAAATAAAACGATTCATTTTATTTACAAATATGTTGGTCATTTTTAGTGAAAATGATCTCATGGAAAAAGGTGAAGCCTGTTATCTGGGAATAATTTGTATTCCCTTCATGGGGTATTCTAACATGAATTTCCATTAATAAAGAAATTAAAGATGAAGAAAGAAAATTGCAAACATTTACAACAATAATAAAAGTTCTAGGTCCATAGAGAAAATCAAAAGAAGCAGCAGATGATGAGTACGGAATTAGTAGTTCTAGGAACTCAAAGGCTTACCCTTTCGGTGTGAATCAACTTCGACGTATCCGTTCGATCCCCGAGAGCGACCTCATCAGCTTTTAATTTGTGTTCATGTGGAAAATAAGTGTTTATTTATCCAAAAGATAATCAGACTTAGGTTCTAAAATTTATTTTAGACCCGAGAATATCTGAGGATTTTAGAAGAAATAGATGAAAGAAAGTTGACATGAAAATCAAAAGTTTCGAAATCCAAATGTGTTTTGGATCCAAATTTTTCAAAGAATTCTTGGAAGAAATTATTTTTGTAGTTTTTGTCAATGTTTCTACTTCTGAAAAATAGAGTTTTTCTCGCAAATTTCGAGCCCCTTTCAATCCAAAAAGTCCCAGATATTTATACTGCTCGGACCGAGGCTAAACCGGGCTAGCTGGAAATTCCAACAAGCCTCACTAGAATTTCCAGCGAGGTGCTGGAATTTCCAGCGCTCGCTGGTTCCAAACGAGCCATGGGCTCGCCCATTTGGCGAGCCTAGTTCGATTAGATCATTTTTCATTTATTTCTTTTAATTTTTTTTAAATTTATTTATTTATTAATTAACTTATATCAAATTTTTATTATTTTTCAAAATAATTAAAGTCCTTAACACAATTCAGTGACGAGGAACATTCTCATTCGGAAATCTTCAAATAATCGAAAATTGTGTGATTCGAGGATAAAAATCTCGAAAAACCATCATCATTGAACGCGCAAGCTGGTACAAAATCCTGTGCTCAAAGTATATTCCTTAAGAAGAATAGCATGTTGACATATTCACTAAACCATTGCCAAAGGAGAAGTTTAATGTTGCAAGGCAACTTATTGGTATGGCGAACCCCCTAACAAGAAGAAAAAATTAAGAATTTTGGCTAACTGTTGGAAATCAAATTCAACCAATTGAGGTAACACGTATTTAACGTTGTTCACTTTTTAAAGTAACTCTGTGAGATTCAGTTTCATGGTTAAAATCTAAACCCACGTTTTCAATAAACATACTTTTGAAATGGAATTATCCACTGCTAAACTCATTGTTCTACTAAGTCGGTTATTCAAGTGTTAATCTCAATGTTAATTTAAATCTTTCTTTGTGCGAGCACCACGTATCATTGCAACTGGAAGAGGACTATAAAAGTTGAAGGAGTTTAAGAGAGAGGTTACTTGCTTTCTCAAATTTTAATCATTTTAGAGCAAAGAACCCTCATCCTTTTTCTCTCAAAAATCCTTTAACGGATTAATCTTGCGCTTCAATGTTCGAAATCTTTGTCTCTAAACATCCTGGAATTTATCTCTTGTGGGAAAATTCGAAAGATTTGAAGAGAAGAGATATTGAAGAGCTGTCAGGATGAAAAGTTTGCAATGGCTAATTCCAAGACCTTCAACTATAAATATAATACTGGAGCAGATATTCAAACTTGGTGAATCACCTCGAATTTCTCTAAGAGCTGAAACTCAGTTCAATTACTCCCAGCTTCAAAGAATTCCAAATCAAGCGATCAGCGAACAATCTAATTCTATATCTATTTGCAATAGAGAGAAAAACACTC
This sequence comes from Euphorbia schlechtendalii, assembly GCA_949673415.1. Lineage (NCBI taxonomy): Eukaryota > Viridiplantae > Streptophyta > Magnoliopsida > Malpighiales > Euphorbiaceae > Euphorbia > Euphorbia schlechtendalii. Next base: position 9,742 of record CATIWQ010063926.1, on the reverse strand, counting down.
TAGATTTAACATTGTAAAGGATTCAACATTTTATAAGTTGAATTCCTCTATTCGCATTTCTTTTAGAAATTTGAGTGATGGTTTGGGAACGGTACCCAAACTACGGATCAAGAGGAAGTTAAAAAGAAAGGTGCTTTTTGCAATTGTGTCTACCCATTGTAAAGGCTTCTCCACCTAAGGAAGGAATGATATCACTAGTGGATTAAAGCTCAAAAAGGAATCCGGGGATTGGAGGTAGGCTAGGGGCTGATATAGGATAAATCTCAGGTGTAGAAGTTCTAACCTTTCATTTTCATCATTTTCAACTAGTGTCTTATCCATCATTCTTTTTATATTACTTGTTTTGATTGAAAACCAATATGAGCTGAGTAGAGTACTCAGCACAGGGTTGAAGATAAATTATGCCAGCAAAGCTGAGCAATTTATAGTTTTTAGACCCAGCTTAGCACGAACCACTCCGTATGAATCTAAAAACTTAACTTGGTAAATATTTTTATAAAATACAAAAAGTAACCAAGAACTTCATTCACCCACCCTCAACTATTTACTTAAGCTGTTTAGGACCAACAAGTGGTATCAGAGAAAGTGCTCAACTTTTAAACTAATCGTCTTTGAGTTAAAGATCCATAAATGGCTTACAACAGCTTCAGTTCCAGCTCAGGCTAGATAGTGCTCCTTAAGGGGGGAATATTTGTAACCAGGCCACCGTTGTTCGACGGTAATCATTACACATTTTGGAAAAATCACATGAAAAACTTTATTCAATTGCAAAGCATGCAGGCATGGCTCACTATAGAGCTTGGCCCTAGAATTCCCACCATTTTGGAGAATTCGGTTCGTGTACTAGTCGATCTAGAGGATTATGATTACGCTGACTTGAGGCTTCTCAAAGAGAATGCCGCAACAATCAATTACTTACACTGTGCGCTAGATATTACTAAATTTAACAGTGTCTCAGGCTATGAGACAGCACAGGAAATCTGGAGGAAGTTGGAGATTACCTATGAGGGGACTGACAAGGTCAAGGAGTCCAAGATCAATGCTGAGAGAGTATGAAATGTTCTAAATGGGTGCTAGCGAGGGTATTTAGGCCATGAATACTAGGTTCATTAATATCGTTAATGAATTAAAGAGATTGGGCAAGGAGTTCACCTAGGAAGGGTTGGTGAAGAAGATTCTCCTCACTCTTATCTTAGAGTGGGATGCCAAGAAGAGCACGATAGAGGAAGCTCATAATCTAAAAACCTACAGCTATGATGAGCTAATAGGCACCTTGCTGACTTAGGAAATGTCCCTGAGAAAATATACCGATAACTCCAAAAGGAATAAAAGCAAGGAAAGAGAGGGCAAAGCCATTGGCTTGAAAGCTGATTCCTCTAAAGAGTCCTCCAATTACAATTCTGATGAGCAAATGGCCCTTCTAACTAGGTGTTTCAAACGCTTTATGAAGAAGGATGGGAAGTTCAATAAGAAGAAGTTTCCCGCTAAAATCAAGTCAACTCAGCATTGGCGAGGAACTGAGGAAGGACTCAAGAAGGAACACAGCAAAGATATCAAATGCTTTGGATGTAGAGAGAAAGGCCATATCCAATCGAGCTATCCAAAGACCAAGAAGGAACGATATAAGAAGAGGTTCACAAAAAAGAATGAGGTATTTGCTACCATGTGGAGCGATTTAGAAGAATCTTCATCATTTGATGAAGAAGCAACTGATTCCACCAACCTTTGCTTGATGGCCATTAAGAATGAAAGGGGTGAAGGCTCAACATCTACATTAAATAGAAGTCAAACCACCACTAACTCTAAAGTTGAGTGCAACAAAGGGAAATCTCCTCAAAATGAGGTACATCCTGAAATCCCTTTATCTTTGGAAGAGTTCGCCTAGGTACTCTTTGATGTAATGAAGCTGACTAATAAATTAGTGAAAAACATCAAAGAGCTTGTAATGAGTAGTGAAGACCAGGAAAACTCTATTGCTTCCTTATCTCTTGATATCCGCTTTCTTCAAGAAAAAATTGAGTATCAAGAATGTAATGTTGGCAAGCTCACTAAGCAATTAGATGAGTTGACTGTTGAGATAAAAGCTTTAAGGAAGGAACGGGTTCCTCCTCCAGCCAACAGTCAAACTTTGAATAACCAAACTCGTAATTCTAAGAGGAATAATTCCTCTAAAAAGATGAAAGTGATACAATGCAAAGCAAACATGGCATGTGGTTTTTGTGGTAAAGCAGGACATGCTTTAATTCTTTATAGGCATAAAAATGGTTATTATGACAAGTACGACTGGAGTAACTTAAACACTGCTAATAAGGGAGGACCCAGCTTGAAAGCATGGGTTCCTAAGAAAATGTAACTATTTTGCAGGTGAGCCTTAGATCTGCTAATGACTCTAGAATGTGGTATTTTGATAGTGAATGCTCAAGGCATATGACAGGAGATGAAAGTCATTTCATCTCATTGGAGTGCAAAAGAAATGGACGTGTCAATTTTGGAGATAATAATAAAGGCAAGATTATGGGATGTGGCACTGTTGGTGTCTCTCCTTTAATCGAAGAGATTTCTCTAGTCAAAGGACTCAAGTTCAACTTGCTTAGTGTAACCTAGCTTTGTGAAAAATGTAGAAAGGTTACATTCAACTCAGTAGGTTACTTAGTTATTGACTGTAGACTGATTCTTCTATACTTTTTTCTCCTAGAATTAACAATGTGTATATGATTGATTTATCCCCTGGCTCCACTAATGGTTGTCTTGTATCTAAGGAGGATAGTTCGTGGCTTTGGCATATAAGGTTGGGTCATATAAATATGAACATTCTATATAAACTGACCAAAAAGTAATTAGCTGTGGGGTTACCCAACATCAGATTTGAGAAGGATAAACTTTGCTCAGCTTGCCAGTTAGGTAAGCAAGTTAAGAAATCATTAAGGTCAATTAATCATGTAGTAACTAAGTGACTATTGGAGCTCCTCCGCCTAGACCTTTTCGACCCAGCTCAGCCTATGAGCATGGGTGGTAAGAGATTTTAATTGGTGGTTGTGGATGACTTCACGAGATTCACTTGGGTAGTCCTGTTGAGTAGCAAAGACAAAACATATGAATCTTTTATCAAGCTCGGTAACTGGATAATGAATGAATTAGGAACTAAAATCAGTAGAATTCGAAGTGATCATGGACGAGAATTCGAGAACTTCCATTTTCAAGAATTCTATTCAACGCATGGTATTGACCACAACTTTTCTGCTCCTTATACGCCTAAAAAATGGGGTTTTAGAAAGGAAGAACAGAACCATAGTTGAAATGGATAGATCCATGCTAAGTGATAACAAACTACCAAAGTACTTTTAGGGAGAATCTGTTAAAACAACCTATTATATCTTGATTTAATTCGCCCAATTATTGAGAAGACACCCTATGAACTTTGGCGAGGGCGCAAGCCTAAGATTGGTCATCTCAGATCATTTGGCTATAGGTGCTTTATTCTTAACACCAAGGAGTAGTTAAGTAAGTTTGATCCTAAGTCTGATGAAGGTATACTTTTGAGATACTCAACTAATATTAGGGCATATAGAATATATATCAAGCGAACCGACTTATTGGAGGAGTCTATGCATGTAGATTTCGATGAAATTAACAATGTAGATAGATGTCCATCTGATGAAAATGAAGGAATAACCTAGCAAGGAAATCCAATCAGCATGCCACTATCTGTGCTGCTTAACGCAGCATAAGAACTTGCAGCTGAGGAAGTCAAAGAAGACGAAGATCTCTCTATCAATTTCAACGATGGTGAAGATCAAACTCCACCTCAGCAACCTATTGAAGATACTCTAGCTGTTGATCCGAGTCAACAGAGGGAGATTAAAACTCATTACAACCATCCACTCAATAACTTTGTTGATGATGTTCATTATCCGGTGTTGATGTGAGGTCAACTCAGCAAGATTATGAGTCATCTAACTTATCTCATTGATTGAACCCAAGAAGTTTTAAGATGCATAAGGAGATGATTATTAGATGATCACAATGTAAGAGGAGCTAGATTAGTTCAAGCATAATGATGTTTGGGATCTAGTTCTGAAGCCTAAAGGAAAATCAATTATTAGTACCAAATGGGTTTTCAAGAACAACCTAGATGAAGATGGCTCTATTATTAGGAACAAAGCCAGGCTTGTGGCTCAAGGCTACAATTAACAAGAAGGCATCGATTATGATGAGACTTATACACCTATAGCTATTCGAATCTTGTAGCTATTCGAATCTTATGTGCTTTCGCATCTCATATGAATTTCAAGATATTTCAAATGCATGTTAAAAGTGCATTCCTAAATGGATTCATTCAAGAAGAAGTCTATGTTCACCAGCCTCTAGGCATTGAAGATCTGAAGAATCCTAAGCATTTCTTCAAACTGAAGAAAGCTATCTATGGATTAAAGCAGGATTCAAGAGCTTGGTATGAGAGGCTGACTAACTTTCTTATTAGCAAAGGCTATAAAAGAGGGAAATTGGATACGACTCTGTTTATCCAATGAAGAAAAGAATATGTGTTTCTTTTCAAAATTTATGTGGATGATATCATTTTTGGAGTAACTGATGAGAAGCTATGCAAGGAGTTCAGCAAGAAAAGCGAATTTGAGATATTAATGATGGGAGAGCTTAAACTTTTCCTTGGACTTCAAATCAAGTAGATTGAAGATGGAATCATCATCAACCAAATAGAGTATGCCAAAGAAATCTTGAAGAAGTTTTATATGGAGTATTTGAAGCCAATATCCACTCCCATGGCCACTAATACTATTTTTAGTAAGGATGAAGCTTGTAAACCAGTATACAGTAAGTTCTACAGAGCTATTATTGGTTCTCTTCTTTATTCAACTGCTATTAGGCCTGATATCCAATATGATGTGTGCTATTGTGCATGTTATCGAGCTGAGAGAATCTCACTTAGCAATATTTAAGAGAACTCTCTGATATTTTCAAGGTTCTCTTGATGCAGGTCTATGGTATCCCAACAGCACAGATTTCACTCCAAGAGGATTCATAGATACTAACTATAGTAGAGACAAGCTCGATAGGAAAAGTACCATAGGAGGATGCCATTTTCTTAGGCAATGCCTTATCTCATGGTATAGCAAGAAGCAAACTTCTATTGCGTTGAGTACAGCTGAAGCTGAGTACATGGTAGCAGGAAGTTACGTAGCATAACTATTATGGATTAAACAACAATTAGAAGATTATGGTATAAAGTCTAAGTGTCTCGAAGTTATGTTTGATAATAAGAGCTCAATTAACCTTTCCAAAAATCCAATTCAAAATGGCAGGATAAAGCATGTGAATATTTCACATCACTTCATAAGGGATCATGTGCTAAGGGGAGATGTCAAGTTGGATCATGTTCCCTTAGTATAACAGCTTGCTGACATATTCACCAAACCATCACCAAATAAGCAGTTCAATGTTCTAAGGTAGCCTATTGGTATGGCGAACCCCCTATGAAGAAGAAAAAATTAAGAATTTTGGCTAAGTGTTAAAAATCAAATTCAGCATGTGAGGTAACACATATTTAACACCATTTTCTTTTTAAGGTAAATCTGTGAGATTCAGTTTCGCGGTTAAAATTAAAACCCACGTTTTTAAAAGATGTGTTTTGAAGTCATTCACTGCTAAATTCACCATTTTACTAAGTCAGTTATTTAAGTGTGATAAGTGTATAATTACACTTATTATTATAATAATTTTACACATTAAACACTATAGTTTAAGTCATTTTTATACTTCATATAAAAGATTGCACGTGGTATGTAGTTGTTTTTTATGCAAATGCAGGTACTAGGTAAATCTTGGAATTAAAATGATTAAAGTTGGAAATCTATCAAAAAAAAGAGTGAAAAAGGTGCAAAAAGATGCGTGGAACTTAAGGATTTGGCATAGGATTGAAGCTGTCAAAGATCGGTAAAGTTACAAGAAGGATTCTAAAGAAAAACAAAATTCATAGTTGCGATAACCATTAGCGGTCACGACTTAGTATTCTTTAGAATAGAAAGTTTCCAACCAAGTATTCGTGGTCGTGACATGTACTTCGTGGTCATGACATTGATAATTTTCTGGTTAACTCTTCTCAACTATCAACCGCCATATAAGAACGATCAATCGCCATCAACCCCATCAACTACCAAATGAAAAGACACCTTTTGGAAGTTAACCAATCATGAAAATATGCCTTTCCATTGTGGATAAGGATAAAGCTTCTCATCCAATCACAATGAAGTGATGCAATCTTTCACCAATGGATACGACTCTTCGTTTGGATAGATGCAACCCTTCATACTCTATAAATAGGGCTCCAAACTCACGAATTTCGTGGGGCATAAGTGGTGGATAAAGTGGTGCATGGCATGGTAGATGTGTGTGCATAGATAGAGAATAAAAATATCTAGATTATGCTACATTTGTAAGTGTTAGCGAGAAAATGTATAAGTGATTCGAACCCTATTTCGATCACTAGATTTCTCTACATATTCAAGCGATTGTTGTATAAGTGTAATTGCAAATCACTTATCAATAAAAGTTTTCATTCTTAAATATTCATTTGTTTGATATTCACAAAGAATAGCATCCTAGTGGAGGTTTGGTAGGAGTCGATACCGAATTCAAAGCAGACGCAGGAATTGCAGGAATTGACGACTCCCATTAAAGAGTGGATACAGTTTAATCAACTTTAGCTTTCTCTTGCATACCTTACAAATTTGCTTTGCTTTCTACTTATACATTCTATTTCAAAGTTTATGATATGTCTATGTGTCATAATGTGTATTTCGTGTTGAGTCTTTTATATTAATCAAGTTATATGAGTTTGAGTTAATTTTAAGAGTAGTTTCGGGGATAACGGGATTGTGTATAATCACTAGATCTGTGATTATAATGTTGTTTAGTGAGCCAAAAATTTTGGAATGGTAACTTGCTAAATATGGCTATGTGAGAGCTACTCGTACTAAGCATAGTAATATTGTCATCCAGGTTTATATAATCAACTTAATTAGTTTGCACTAGATTTAGAAAAGTCATTTCATGTGTTGCTCTGCGGTGAATAATTGAATATTTGAGTGTTTAGAACCGAATCTGTTAAATTAATCTAGTGAACGTAATATCTTTGATGACCTTGCATGTTTTCTTTGCCATACTTGTTCGTAGGGAATATCTGTATACTTTTTATCTTCTCTAATATTTCATACATTTATCTATCCATCCATCATTCCAATCCTCCAAACTAAATTACATTAATTTCTTTTGTTCTCTTTCTCTTGTTAATCTTTAGACATAGTTCCTTCCCTGTGGGATTGATATCTTTTAAAACTACATCACAACTGTATACTTGCAGTTATCATCATTTTTCTATTTGATAAGTGGTATTGATAACACTTATACTTTAAAGCCAAGTCTTGCGAAACTTATTAGTAGAAAAGTGGCGAACAAGTTTTTGGCGTCGTTGCCGGGGATAAGCCTTTCAAAATGTGCATAGCCAAAAACCTCCCAAAAAAGTTTTTGGTGCCATTGCCGGGGAAGACAAGTGCGTTGTAGAGATCCAATTGCTGAAGAGTACGGTACATTTTTATATTTTAATATTTTGTTTTTATTTAATTTTATAGTTAATTGTTTTTCTTTTGAGTCAAAATGTTTGCTAACATACATTAGGATAAGTTTTGTGGTGATTATATGATTGATAACTTAATGGATACACACGTAGATTAAATTTATCATGTTACATCTCTCTAAGAGTCAACATCTAAATCCCTTGAAATTTTAGAATATTCCTCTGAAACTGAAAAATTAGTTAGAGAAGATGATCCTAGACCATCTTCTATAGATAAACCACCCTTAGTAGAATTGAAGCAATTGCCTATTCATTTAAAGTATGCATTTTTAGGAAGTAACAATACCCTACCCATTATCATTTCTAGTAAGTTATCTGGTCTGTAGGAAGAAGCATTATTGGAAACAATAAAGGGTAGAATAAGAGGTATTGGATGGCAAATTTCCGACATTAGAGGGATTAGCCCTAATATAGTGATGCATTCAATTAATTTGGAGAATGAAAGTAAACCTAGAATAGAAAGGCAGAGAAGATTAAATCCTCACATGAAGGAAGTTGTTAAGAAGGAAATTATTAAGTTGCTAGATGCAGGAATTATCTATCCGATTTCAAATAGTGAGTGGGTCAGCCCTTCAATGTGTTCCAAAAAAAGGAGGTACTACTGTAATTCAGAATGAAAAGGGTAACTTAGTTCCTACTAGGACAACAACTGGATGGATAGTTTGCATAGACTACAGAAAATGAAATGCAGCTAATAGGAAAGACCATTTCCCTTTACCATTTATAGACCAAATGTTAGAAAGGATATCAGGTCATGCATTTTACTATTTTCCAGATAGATTCTTTGGATATTTTCAAAATCATATTAAGCCAGATGACCAAGAAAAAACCACTTTCACATGTCCATTTGGTACATTTGCTTATAGAAGAATGCCTTTTGGGTTGTGCAATGCTCCAGCTACTTTTCAGAGGTGTGTTTCTGCTATTTTTAGTAAGTATGTGGAGGATATTATGGAAGTTTTCATGGATCATTTCTCAGTATATGGAGATTCTTTTGAGAAATGTCTAGAGAATTTGGATAAAGTACTTGCTAGATGTGAAGAAACTAATTTTTTATTGAATTGGGAGAAATGTCATTTTTTGGTTACTAAAGGTATAGTATTAGGTTCTAAGATAGATGAGAAAGGAATTCATGTAGATATAGCAAAAACCGAAATCACAGAGTAATTACCTCCCCCATAAATGTTAAGGGAATAAGATCATTTCTAGGCCATGCAGGATTTTACAGCATTTTTCAATTATAGCTAAACCTTTAACTAATTTATTAGTTAAAGATGTGAAGTTTGAATTCTCTGATGATTGTTTAAAAGCCTTCAAAACTTTAAAATAAGCATTAGTTTCGGCACCCATAATTGTTAAACCAAATTAGACTCTTCCATTTGAATTGATGTGTGATGCTAGTGATGTAGCTGTAGGTTATGTATTAGGACAAAGGTATGAAAAGAGTTTGCATGCAATTTACTATGCAAGTCACACTTTATCTTTCGCAAAATGAAATTACACTACTGATAAGTGTATAATTACACTTATTATCATATAAATTTTATACAATAAACACTATAGTTTTAGTCATTTTTATACTTCAAATAAAAGATTTCACGTGGTATGTAGTTTTTTTTATGCAAATGCAGATACTAGGTAAATCTTGGGAGTAAAATGAGCTAAAGTGGACTTCTATGAAAAAAGAGTGAAAAATGTGCAAAAAGGTGCGTGGAACTTAAAGATTTGGCTTAGGATCGAAGCTGTCGAAGATTGGTGAAGTTACAAGAAGAATTCTGAGTAAAACTTAATTCACGATCATGACAATCATTCACGGTCATGACTTGTTTACTTCAGAATCAGAAGATTGCCAACAAAGATTCACGATCGTGACACGTACATCGCGGTCACAACATGTACATCATGGTCACGACATGGACGGTTTTCTAGTATTATCTTCTTAACTACCAACTGCCAGATAAGCATGATCAACCGCCATCAATTACCATCAACTACCAACGAAAAGACACTTATCAGGAGTCAAACTATCATGAAAAGGTGCCTATCCATTGTGGATTGAATCAAAGCCTCTCAACCAATCACATTGAAGAGATG